>CM035352.1:6143024-6225524 GCA_020137815.1 Hormiphora californensis
CTATCTTCGGATACCCTCAGATTCATTCTACACCGTCTGGGAGTGGTGCAAAAAGGCTCGGAAGCCAGATTATAGATTTGACTTCAGTGTCAATTTTGACCCACTTCCTGTTGACAGACAAACTTCTCGGGTATTTTCCAGTAAACTAGGACCAATTTGTAGTCTTTTGCGACAAACCGGATGCAAATCGGTCCAGTGGTCACGTGCAATTTGGCTTGAAAGACACGACCCTTTTTTAGGGGGCGGAGCGGACACCTATGTGCGAGCTCGATCTCGCACGCACTAGGTGTCAATGTCACCAAAGTCATCACTATCATCACTACCAACCTTTTGCCTTTTTTAATATAGACTGGAAAGCCCCTTGAAGTAGAGCACCTGTTAACCCTTTGACGGCGACAGAGCATATATGTAGTTTATTCTAGGCGGCCGGAAGTCCTTATGTTTTATCTAGGTGGCCCATATTTTGTCACAAGCTAGTTTTAGGGATTATGAACCTAAAACCACGTCCAGATCAGCTCAGAAAATCAAGAAAAAAATTTTATAGCCCTTCTAAGGAGGCTAATTTCGGCTTTTTTTAAAAACATTTCTCATTTTTGTTTTTTTGGGGGCACAACTAATCCTTTGAAGGAATAAAAGTGCTCGTCATAACCGACCGAATGCAAAAAGCCGCATCAAAAAATATTGAAAATTGAATGAGTTATTAACATTTAAGGCGCCGTATTATATATTACTAGAGAGCCCAGGCAAAAGAACAAAAAACTCTCACACCCTATTGACTCATCTCAATCCCGATCCCTGGCTCATGCCTACTTTGCTCCCTACGGCGCCGCTTCGCGGCACCTCCGGTCGCGAGATCATAACTCCACCCCTTCCCCCTGTTGACTCCCCTCATTCCTCACCCCTCTTATCCCTATTGACTCCCTCGGCCCCTATTGAATCAATACGCCCTAATCACTCCATCTCACCCTCTATTCACTCCCCTAACGCCATAATGAAATACTTCCCTACCCCTCTCTAAATCTGTGATCTGAAGCAGTTCAGAACCCCACATTTTCCCTCATTTTTCGCCATTTTTGCCATAACTCTGTCATTTCTCAACCAATTTCAAAAAACCAAGGCTCATTGGAAAGATCAACTCAACCTCTTTCCAAAGAGCCATGAATTTCAACATTAGAAAACTTTACACACGCACGTGCACGCCCCAAACCCACCACCCCCTAACAACACGCCATTTTCCACGTGCAAGCCCAAAAAACCCCCTCCCCCAAATTTTGTCTTGCAAGGTTCTCTGCTTTATAATATAGATATTCATATAATATATGATACTATCGCCCGTAGGGAATTCTAGTAACAATCTAAATTGTAGAAGTTTGTGGGTGCTATGGCATAAATTTATGCTTCATGTGGTATGTGCTACAAGTTCTACAATCGTGAACGGTTTTTACCAGGAAAAGAACCCAAATTAGAGATTTGTATTCATATAGATACTATCGTCCTAAGGGTAAATTCTCCTAAAACATACATAATCGGCTAGAAAGGAGCTAGAGACAAATCAGGGCACAATAAAGTGTAGAACATCGCATTAGTGTGGGGTAGAGCACATATTAGGTCGCTATCTGGATCCCTAATTGAGATAATTGGATAATTAGCTAATTATCTGTCCCGCGCATACTAATTATTCATGAAACTTTGCTCTGGGAAGGAGTTATGAGACAAATGGGGGCACTAAAATGTGTAGAATCATCAAATTAGTGGGGGTAGAGCACATATTTAGGTCGCTATCGGATCCATAATTGAGATAATTGGATAATTAGCTATTAGTTGCCCTGGAGCGCTAATAAATGAGACTAGGCGGAGTATACAAGACAAGTGAGGGCACTAAAAGTGTTAAAATCATCGCCTTAGCGGGGGTAGAGCACATAGCTGAGTTTCTTATCCCACTCCTAATGAGATAATTGGATAATTAGCTAATTGACGGTTGCACACCGTCCACTTTTCACCAAATCCGTGGTTTCTAGGTAATCCTGAGCTCTTTTGCTCAATCTAAGGATCTTCTGACACCCTAACCCCATTTGTATCACCTATGACTCGTTTTTACACAATATTATAGCACTCGATACAACCCTAGACACTGCCTTCAGCTCTTTAGAACCCTCTTGCTCCATCCTAGACCTCTCATAAATCCAAGATCCAACTACAATCCTATAGAATTTATATACTATTGCTCCTACAACACGTTCAACCTCTAATGTACTACTATACAGTTTCCCATATTTATTGTTTGGACACACGGTTATAGGGGTTTAGGGATATTATTATGTCAGAAGATCCTAGATTCAACAAAAGAGCTAGGATTACCTAGAAACCACGGGATTTGGTGAAAAGTGGACGGTGTGCAACCGTCATTAGCTAATTATCCAATTATCTCATTTAGGAGTTGGAATAGAAACTCAGCTATGTGCTCTACCTCACCTAAGGCGATGATTTTACACATTTTAGTGCCCCTACTTGTCTTGGATATCCACAAAGTTTCATTTATTAGCGCTCCAGGGCAACTAATTAGCTAATTATCCAATTATCTCAATTATGGATCCAGATAGCGACCTAAATATGTGCTCTACCCCCACTAATGTATGATTCTACACATTTTAGTGCCCCCATTTGTCCATAACTCCTTCCCAGAGCAAAGTTTCATGAATATAGCACGCACGGGACAGATAATAGCAATTATGCAATTATCTCAATTAGGGGTCCAGTAGCGACCTAAATATGTGCTCTACCCCCACAATGCGATGATTCTACACATTTTAGTGCCCCCATTTGTCTCTTAGCTCCTTTTCTAGCGAATTATGTATGTTTTAGGAGAATTTACCCTTGGACGATAGTATCATATATGATACAAATCTCTAATTTGGGTTCTTTTCCTGGTAAAACCGTTCACGATTGTAGAACTTGTAGCTACATACCACATGAAAGCATGAATTTATGCCATAACACCACAAACTTGTACAATTTAGATTTGTTACTAGAATTCCCTTACGGGCGATAGTATCATATATGCTACAGTGGGCCCAGCAAAAACTACATGTCGGAATTACAAATTTCCTTTTCGAGGCGTTTTGTGTTGATAACATCTACTTATAAACGAAAAATTAGACAATTCTATCGAGCCCATCCTTCTCGCCGTCAAAGGGTTAACCCGAATCCCCACCCTCTCGCTCACCCAGGATCCCCTCTCACCCGCTGCACCAACCCGAACGTCAAACGTGCAGCCTTCAATCACCCGTTGCGTAGTATAGGGGCTATGGCACCTCTTGACACCCCCCTCTATGCACGTGTGGATAGTTCATCAACAGCATTTGCTTCTTTTAACTAAGAAGATGGGCAAAAACTGTTCTTTTAGTAATTTTCGAATTTTTCCCGTACTTCAGGTGTTCTAGGAAAGTGAGAGGTGCACAAAAACGAACTTTGGAAAATTTGCTTTGATTTCTAATGTTACTACAACATAGAGACGTCATCTTTTCACCAAACTTTTAATTGGACACCAAGGATTGTAATGTAACAAACAATTAGTTTAGACATTATTCCAATTTTCGTTTTCGTGCAACTCTTACAATCTTGACAATTTATACCAATAAAATGCAAATTGCCCCAAATTGGTATTAGATTTGTGTAATTTAAGTGAAAACTCTGCTTTCTGTGGCCCAAAAATATTCTGTGGCCCATAAATATTTCTGTGGCCAATAAATTTTTCTACTCTGCAATATATTAATATACGTGTTTAGCTCTGTGGCCACAGTTTTAGACCAAAAAAGGGTTAGTATACACCAAAATTTGCGTTTTTTCAAGGGGAACACCTGGTTTTTACGAAATTTGGTTTGAGGCAGGCGTTCAAAAGTTACAGCCGAAAAACTGGTACATTGGAGAGAATAAGGTGTAAATAAGTGTCCTCCAATTACTTACTGTGCGGTATTCAAAATATGTTTCATATGCTTGCTTAGTGTACCACGATGCCAGTGTACCAGCAGATTCAGTAGCAGTGAAACGAGCATAACTATCGTTAGAAACTCCGGATGCAGGCTGGAGGGTGATCGTGCCGTCAGTGGCTACCATTTCGTGACTACTACTGTTAACTGTAGCACCGGAACCGTAATCATAGTCAAAGCTGCAATACAGTACACATTTCCGGATGAAAAAATTGGGCGTCATGAGTATATATCCACGTGCAGTTAATGATTATGAGCATTGAGCACTTTATATTGGTACCTCTGGGGTAACTAAATCATGAGAAATCCAAAATATATTAGGTATTTATCATAGCACTGCATGTATCATAGCACACTGATAAAAGATCATCGGGTGGATGCCCTTCGGGAATTTATCAATGCCGATTGACGTCCATTGGTTCCAAATTTGCAGTGAAAAGTGTGCTCTACTATAATAGATACTGCCGAATAATCAATTTAATTGGTCTTCGGAATAAATTATGCAGTTACCGATGAAGCAAGAGTGTAATTGTAGTAAGATGTGGTGAGTACTCCCGCAGCTACACTGGTAGAGGTGGTATTCACATTAGAAGTATCAATGATTGGCCACTATCCCAATTCGACCTGAAAACATTTATTATATTTATTAATTATAAACTTTAGCAGCTAAAAACGAGGACAGACTTCATAGTGGGGGGTCATTTATTCCCCCGCTATTTTCTTATAACGGGAGCGATCAGAAGAAGATAACGGGGGCTAAACACGTGACAGACTACAGAGGGGGAACTGGCAGCTACCAAATTCCCTTTCTGCTACCCGGAAGACATACCAAGAACATTAACGGTAGCTCCTACTGGTCCAAGAGTCCTGCAGTGGACCAAGGCCGATGTGCCATAGTCCCATACGTGCCACATCAAGAGGAGTCAATTCATCTGTAAAATGGAAAGTCACATTTATATGATCCCTAATCAACTTTGCGGGTACGCTAAAACGTGCCTTACCGCGATGCCTTAGTTACGAGGGGGAATTTCGTTACCAAAATAATCGATTACTTTGGTAACGTGATCACGACAATATATTAATTGAACTCGTGATCTTCTGTACGAATCTAGTGATCATGGCACCTCAATTCCGTACTGTTGAACGGTCGGTGATCAATAACCTATGATCGTACAGGCTTGTGTATAATGGGGCATGTGGGTGACGTGGGTTGGTGAAGTCCTGCATATTGTGTACTAGAAAGCCCATTGTAGTCTTACAACAACCCCCCACTCTTTATTATCCCCTCTCAATTCGTCCTCTCATGTCTGGGGTAAATAATACGAAGGTTGGTAGATAGTGGTAGAGCGCTGGTGATAAACATCAAGGGAATCCCGCTGAATTACATGTAGAATCAGTGATAAAGATCGTAAAATTGTAGCTGTGTGAGAATCAACGGGGGGGGTGGATGGTGAAAGGCTTTGACAATCATGGGGTCCCAGTAGATCCCAAAGCACCACGAAACACCACACAGGAGCACGCAACAAACAACCAAAAACATGCACGTGCAGTATCCCCACAACCTCCAATACCCCTTCAGGGCACCTCCTTGGCAACCCCCTCTATTTGCACGTGTGGATAGGACATCCTCCTCCTCACCACGACGTTCATTTGCACTTTATAATATAGATATAATGCTACTTATTATCAACTATCCAGATGAGGTTTATAGTGAGAGTGGGCAGAAACAGGATTTGATAGGGAATATCTCTGAGAGCCGCTGAGAGCATTTTGTCAGGAATATAACTCAACAACTATAGTCGAATTTTTTAATCAAGGGACAGGGGGCCGCGCATTCAGAGGGGTCGCGGGCTTTATATTTGCGCGTGATAATCGAGATCAAGTTCTGGTAATCTTAAGACTTGAACCCGGAAGCGTTGGAAAGATAATTTTAAGACCTTTTCAACGCAACAAAGACCAAGTCTTTATTATCAGGAACAGGAGATATGAGCGAAAACGTTTAGCACACGCAAAAAGAATTTGTAAATGCGCGGCCCCTGTCCCTTGATTAAAAAATTGACTATAGTCACTGTAATTGCAGCACATGGTTAAACACATGTAACATGTGATCACTTCATCGTTCCCTATATCTGTCACCCCCACCCCAACATAAATCACATGTACCTGGATATAGACGGATACTTGTTGGGAATGGACACTCCCCGATGTGAGATATCCAAGCGTGTAATTTGCACTAATTTCTGCCACACATGCGTACGTTTTATCAGTAACTGAAAACATATTGATATTAGAAAATTTGAGCACTCTCGCAACGATGTCAGTGTTGACCCTTTCTCTCGTGTAGAGGAGAGTGGTGAAGCATTGCACGTACTGAATGAATTTAATTAATGGGGAAGTAATTTTGATATCTCCTTCTGGTGATCAGCACACACACACACCCTCTGTACAACAGTTTAATGGGGAATCTCACACATACACGGCAGAACTCGAATTCTAGCTCTGAACTCATTAAATTCAGAATTTAATTAATGATTAATTGATGGTGAATTGATAAATTTCGCATACGTGTGAATTTGGGAGTGACAACTTCAAAAAAAGTTCGTCTCCCTTTTCTCTTTTAATTTAAAAGAGAAAAAGGAGAGACGAACTTTTTTGAAGGTTTTAAAAATTTAAAAACCTCCAAATCATGAGGAATTAAAATATTTCACCAATTAATCCTTTCCCTCAATCGGGTCCGACCCGCCGACTGTTATACGTACCATTGTTGGTTTCCATAGACTGTAAGGCTGCTAGCAATTGGTTTCCATTAGGTGCATTGAATCCCGCATTGTGTCCACCAGTAACCAAACTCGTACTGCGTGTGGTGATCAACTGCTTGGTTAAGAGGTTACCCCTCCCTTGCCAGCGGCAAAGACGGGTTACTTTGTACCAATTGGGCTGCATTATAGATTCAAATAAATTGCTTAGCTGAGTTGGTTTTACTCACTGCTTTTTTAAACTATAAACATTGTACCTGTCTCCATTCAACGCTATTAATGTTGTAGTCAATGACAGTACAGGAAAGCACACACTAAATTCCACTTGCCACGATATCATTGATTGGCTCCAACGCGAATACTAAAAAGACTTTTTGTAATTTCGACCCTCATTTGAGAGAGAATATTGGTTTAGTTGGCAAAGGTTACAGTATCTGCGTCAAAGAATTTAAAGGTGGGCAATATTATTATAGGGGAGGGGCATATATATATATATATATATATATATATATATATATATAATTACTTACATGGTATAGCTTCAATAACAATTGGGGGGTCTGATTCCAATACAGTATCTCCATCGGTCAACACAACAGTAAGGTCGTACGAGGACCCTTCACTTGGACCATAAGCCATGAGCCAACTGAAGAAACATTAAAAATTAGCCACTGAATAATTATCCAGTGGTCGATCCCTGCTTGGCGTGATAATAGATATCTACTGTCCGGCGTCGCTAGAAACAGTTTTGATTTTCAGCACAGTGCGCTCAGATCGGGCCGCGGGCAGGTGATCCCAGCTACTAACCAGGGGACAGACATGTTAACGTCGTTATAAGATGATTCAACTGTAGACATGGAAAGAATCTTCAAGGGGAGATCGTCGTCGATACCATGTCCCTGTCCAGTTGCCGGTGGTACCATAAGGAACCCAAGCTTTGGCCCTAACTGTAAACATCTCACCCGGGAGAACCATCCCACTTGTGATGGTGGTATAAGGAGACTTAGGGTGTATTGACGATACCTGAAAACATGAAAGTATTACATGGATATATGTACCAATAATGTCATTCTGTCTATAATAGCTATAATAGTTGTATGTTTTATGTCGCCTGATGATTCGTTTCCGTAGGGTTTCGATGAAACAATTGTAGCGTACCAAATACGTAGTTGTTTTACTTCGTTGTTATGTTTTAAATTAGAGATAATAACAGTTATGTGTGAATGTATAACATTAAATATAATTAGTTATTATACCCACCAATCAAGTAGACGGCAGTTGTGTTCCATAAAAAGTTGCAAGCCCATGTTCATCAGGGTTTCCGCTCCATACGAAAAGACGGGGAGAAACGTATGCAAGAACCTACTCAAGAGCAGTAAACTCTATTGTACTTGTAAACGTGTCGTTAACAATCTGATTCAGGACCGTGTAATTCTAGAGAGAATTTGATTTTCTTATTGATCATATCATCGAAATATAGGAAACACAAAAACAGTGTTGTACTTGTAGACTATTACAGTTGCATTTGTGAATTTTTAAAATGTGCACCCAAAATGTTCGCCTACCAATTCTCTAATAATACCATGCAGAGAATATATTGACAGGCAAACATTCTGGTTCAAGATTGACATGAAGTCGTCAGACAATTGCAAAGTTGCTCGGATCACATTGCATCCATTAGAAGTGTAAATTGTCTGGCGGTTATTTTGGTACCCCTGATAGATTACATCGACGGGCCGTACTATTGAAGAATAGGTACAAACACCCCTCCATACTCACGATGTATCAAGGGTGGTCCCCCGCCATACTAGGAGTCCCGGTCATCGTCGATGGGTAGGTGAATTTGTAAGTTAAAGTTCGTTGGTCGTCACTAAACGAGGTATATTCGGCATCGTAGCTGGGTGTACCCTCTAAAGAAAAGTTATATATTAGTTTCACAACAAGCCATGGATGGTCTGTTTACTATACAGTAAACGACTATAAATAGAGAGTAAACTGTGCACCAGAAGGATCGTCAACCAAAGTTGAGCCGCAAAACAAATTTTGTTGGGGGTGACCAGAGGGCCTTCCTGAACATCCCCACGGTGAGAAAAGTATAGTTATCGGGGAAAATTTTTGTCAAAATCGAAAAAACTGGTTTTTGGTCCAAATTTGTGCATAACTTATTGACTGCCGTTTGATGAAATATCTGATTGACATAAAATAAGTATACGAGACCTATTTTTGCACGAGGAATCGATTGCCGGTGGAGAGAAATCTCTAAAATGACCGGAAAATTGTCAAATATGGGAATTTTGTCATTTTTTTGAGGTTTTTGGCCCTTTAACCATTGAAAACGTTGAGATAGGAAGTTGGCAATAGCGCCAATCGTTAAAATGGTGTTTTTTCTACGGGATCCCAAAATTTCATGTATATCCGATTCATGGTTAGATTTTGGCAAACTATTGAGATGTGCTTACTGAAAAAAGGATAACTTGATTTTTCGTTTTTTGCGATTTTTTAATTTTGAAAGAATTCTGATTGAAATGGCAATCAGGGCCATGCTTAAGTTGTTTATGGGACAATTTTCGACCAAAATCCAAGATTTCATGCAATCCAATGACCGATCATTGATTTATAGAAGTTGAATAGGCAAAAAGGCCAATTTTTACCATGAAAAAAAAAAATACACATTTTTTTTGTCAATTTCATTAACAACTGGTACCCTACCTATTTTTTGCACGTAGAAATCGATTGCCGGTGGAGGGGCCTCTTAAATGATTGGAAAGCGGTCGAAATGTCATTTTTGGAAGTTTTTGGACCTCCAAAAAATGGCATTTTGACCGCTTTCCAATCATTTAAGAGGATCCACTCCACCGGCAATCGATTCACGTGCAAAAAATAGGTAGGGTACCGTTGTTAATGGAAATTGACAAAAAAAATGTGTATTTTGTTTTCATGGTAAAATTGGCCTTTTTTGCCTATTTCAACTTTCTAAAATCATGATCTGTCATTGGATTTGCATGAAATCTTGGATTTGGTCGCGAAAATTGTCCCATAAACAACTTAAGCAGGCCCTGATTGGCCATTTCAATCAGATTCTTTCAAAAGTTAAAAAATCGCAAAAAACGAGAAAATCAGTTATCCTTTTAGTAAGCACATCTCAATAGTTTGCCAAAATCTAACCATGAATCGGATATATACATGAAATTTTGGGATCCGTAGAAAAATGACCATTTTTACGATTGGCGCTATTGCCAACTCCTATCTCAACGTTTTCAATGGTATAGGGCCAAAAACCTCAAAAAAGACAAAATTCCATATTTGACAATTTTCGGTCATTTTAGAGTTTCTCTCCACCGGCAATCGATTCCTCGTGCAAAATAGGTCTCGTATACTTATTTATGTCAATCAGATATTTCATCAAACGGCAGTTCAAGTAAGTTATGCACAAATTTGGACCAAAAACCAGTTTTTGATTTTGACAAAATTTTCCGATAACATAACTTTTCTCACCGTGGGGATGTTCAGGAAGGCCTCTGGGTCACCCCCAACAAAAGTTTGTTTTGCGGTCAACTTGGGTTGACGATCCTTCTGGTGCACCGTGCGTGTGATTCTCATTTCTCTTGAATCTAAAAGTGGCTCATACCCAGATCCCTGTTATACATGACAGGGTAAAATGATATTGGCATTGCAACGTGGAGCATAATATTAATATGAATAAAGTATGAACAATTCAAAGCACATATGTGTTCCACCTACCATACATACCAAGATAAGTGAAACTGAAGGCGTCTGTTTTGACGCTTTCAGAATTGAAGTAGGGCGTAACAGATAAACGATTCTGTTTCAATGTAAGATCCTGCAGAGTATTGTTGTTTTGTATACTCCGGATGACGTTAGTTCAGTGGAAAGCTCATGAGTTTTGGCGAGGGAGTTGTACATATTTAGGAACTCGAATAAATAGTAAATATTATCCAAAAAACATCATCAACGTAACCCCTTGCTAACTGGACTGTGCCCTACATACCCCCCGGGTCCCCCCACCATATATGGTACCTGAATTATTGAACCATCTGCCTGTAAAGACACTGAGGTGGGCTCTCCTGTGCGTATATATTGATGTAAATGACAACGGTTGTGATCCCCCTGATATGGCATACTGGTCTCCATCTGGCTCCATATCTGGAATTGTTGTGAGTTAATGCATCATTAAACTAATATATTGCTAGATCTAGACACCGATATAATACTACAGCATTCAAGAACACTAGCTGCATGCTACTTACAGTATACATAGAGAATGGAGGCTTGTGACTGTGTTGTAGTTCCTGTAGTGGAGAGTGTTGCCGGTACACCGGTAGAAGGCCCTCATCGGTAGTAACAAGGGATGGTAGTACAGGGTTGAGGTCCGCTGTTCACACCATTCGTCATCTCATCACTATATGTTGCCGTCCCTGTTTAGTGTACAGTATAGTGTATATAGTGTGTAGTGTATGTAGTGTGTAGTGTATAGTTTATATGTTGCCGTCCCTGCCGTACACGGGAAGTTATCAGTTTATATTACACGGTTTTATAGGTAGTGGTACACACATCTCACACACCAGAGAGATATATATGGTCGTTTGAAGTTAATAAAACCCAACGAAGGGCTTATTAGATTGGGTTTGATATTGCAGGATTACCGTTTGTGACTGTGTGGTGTATTCTGCGCCGGTAAAGAGGATGCTACCTCCCACGATGACATCAGGGGATCCGGAGAACACGACAGTGAAGGGATGAAACTACCTCCACTTGTACCAAGGAGGAGTCGAGGAAATATCCGTGGATACAACTGTTATAGGAGGTACATATATCAATCATGGATACCACGCGGTAGGAGGACATGATGTTCATTTCATAACGGAAGAAAGTTGCCTTGCTCGGGTTAGAACATCAAGCAAGAATTGTACACAATCAACCAATTTGTGTAATTTACTCGATTTCGATCATACAAACTGAATGATAAACTGGATATTGTTATTCGATATATTATCCTTCAACTGTAACATATCCAAATCAGATTCCACGTATAAATTTCCAGTGTTATTGTACTCTGCAACACATTTATACGACCCATATAATCTGCATCCACCGAATAATTACCAGTACAGAGTGACATTGGCATCCACTATACGCAGTGTCCACTATATTCGTGTCGTATCTGTTATCGTTAACATACCTAGAACAAGGGGCGTGGTTAACCGTTATAAATATGTGACCTTCGCGTGGGATGATCAGAAAAATTAGGAACCTACCAGCGAATATAGTTTATGGCTGAGTAGTCACCACTGGGAGTATCAGGACACACGATGTGTTAAAGCATCACCTTCCCCCAGATTCATCACCTCAGGATATTCGAGGAATCCAACCTCTATAATAACGTGAGTTGTATTAAGAGTGTTACCATGGCAACAAGAGTGTCACCATAGCAACAGAGTGTTACCGTGGCAACAAGAGTGTTACCGTGGCAACAAGAGTGTACCATGGCAACAAGAGTGTTACCATGGCAACAAGAGTGTTACCATGGCAACCAGAGTGTTACCATGGCAACAAGAGTGTTACCATGGCAACAAGAGTGTTACCATGACACACGAGTGTTAATTATATTATGACATTGCATGTTGATAAAATCATACATATCTGCACGTACCGGTGATGATTACACTCATAGTTTGGTTGAAGTACACCCTGTGCAGTTCTGACTGGAGGCTGAACAGGTGTAGTCTGTGTCACTGTATAAACCAGTCACCGTATACACACTCTTTGTCCTGAAATTGAACATTGACCATGTTGTTTACCTAAAGTTTGAACCTGTCTCATACAGGGTGTTCATATGGGATCTTTACAAGCGTGGGCTTCACCAGAAAAAAGTTGACAAAATTAGCTTATGAAAATTCATACTTGGACTATTCTATACCCTCATTCAAGGTTCCGGTGTTTCCGGAGCTCTAATACCCCTGGAAGTGTGTTTTTGGCATCAAAACTACCAGAAGGAATTTTTTGCTGGTGCTGAAACTTTGCTAGAATGTTTTTTGGGTATTTTCTATGTCAATTCCAAAGTTTCGTGATATTCGACAACAAGAAAATATTTGATGATCATTACTAAACTTTATATATAACAAAGCCTTGATGGTTTTTATTAACACAATATTATCTGATCCTAATGACACATGATCATAAACACCCCTGCATGATCCCTGTATCACGCCCTATATCACACGTACTGGTAAACTCACCATTCAGGGTGGTAGTAGTTTCCGCAGTTCCATGGCACCCGTCCAGGTGAATGTAGCGAGACTGGGAGCGATGCAGGTTAAAGAGGTGTTGTCACCCGACTGTATGTACACCGAGTCGCTCCAATCCATCATTTCTGAGGCAGGGATCATTATTAATATTTATTATAGTTCTCTCTCATGATCGACTGTTTGGCGGCGCCAAACCGATCTGTCGATCTGATTGTCAATCTTGATACCATTTAACGAATAATTATGTTCGCAACCATAGCAAAAATCACGCTATTGTTACCACAGTCCGCAGAAACTCTGCAGGTAACAAGAGAAATAAAAATTGTATGCTTGCTTCATGGATCAACCCTAGTCAGAATATAATATTAACACTGATTCTCGGAAGACTCTCGGAATAGACTCTTGACAGCATAGAAAGTTTTAGCTTTTCGAGGAATGATTCCGCGGAGTATTTCTGTCCTTCAATTTCTATCTTTAATCTTATCTTATTTCGACTTGGAATAGATAAGATTAAAGTTAGAAACTGAAGGACAGAAATATAAAAATTGTATGCTGATATCAACACGTCGTGACTTACCAAACATGTGTACAGTTATAGTGGTATCAGTGGTGACAGAGCCGTACACCTCACGGAATAGTCTCCTCGTCATCTTCACTCATTGTGTATACTGTATAGTAGAACACCTCATCCCCAAACACCAGAGAGTCATCTAAACAATATCATATGTCATTATATATTCGGTCATACATATTATATACCTAAAACTTTTATTTATCTTATTTTTTGGATTTTTCAGGAGTTTAAGCATTTTTTGGAGCCAATCTACCACTCACAGCCGAAACCACTTAGAACTTTACCAATTCGGAAACTACATACCATCGATAGCATCTCCGTCGTGAAAAAAGTGGTCCATCGGTACACCCGGAGCAGTCGATCTTTGCAACATAGAGAGGTAAAAGAAAAAGCATCGCCCTTCTTTACCCATAGCTCGGAAGTCTGCACATCTACATTATCCGCTTGTTATTTTACACCTGAACACAAAGGACGTTGTAATCGGTACGAATCATGGATATACCGGAGTACCCTGTTTAGAGTAGGTATATCAGAAGTTACTCATTCTTTGGCATGGGTTATCTTTATTATCTTCTTTTTATATAGTACATACAATAAGGCTTGTCTCACAAAGACTGCCCTCTTCGTGGTTAGAAGGACCCAACGTGACTATCTATATTATAAGTACAAATGAACGTGTGATGTAGAGGGGTGAGTGTACTGTATGAAAGGTGGGGTTGAAGGAGGTGAGGGGTCATTGAGGGTATGGAGGGGGATACTGCACGTGCATGTTGTTTGTTGTTTGTTGCGTGTTCCTGTGGGTTTGTGGTGTTTTGGGATCTACCGTCCATGATTGCCAAAGCCTTTCTACTACGTACCCCGTTGATTCTCTACACAGCTACAATTCTACGGATCTTTATCGCCTGATTCTACAGTTATTCAGCGGTATTTCCCTTGAGTTTATCACCAGCGCCTCTACCCTACCAACTTCGTATTCTTTACCCCGACATGGAGAGACGAACAGTAAGAGGGGGGGGGGAGGAGACATAAAGACGTGGGGGGGGGGGGCTGTTGTAGGACTTAACAATGGGCTTCTAGTCCTTATTATAATAAGCAAATGCGTGGTGGTGGTGAGTATGTCCTATCATCACGTGCAAATAGTGGGGGGTTGCCCTGGGAGGTGGCTTGGGAGGGGTATTGGAGGTTTTGGGGGGATACTGCACGGCATGTTGTTGGTTGTTTGTTGTGTGTTAACCTGTGGTGTTTTGGGATCTACTGCCATGATTGCCAAAGCCTTTCTACCTACGTACCCCGTTGATTCTCTACACACTACAATTCTACGGATCTTTATCACCTGACTGATTCTACATGTTATTCAGAGTAAGAGGGGGGGGGGGGCATAGAGAGGGTGGGGGGGGGGGCTGTTGCAGGACTTCAATGGGCTTTCTAGTTATATAATAGTCACGTTGCGGTCATAGTACGGGGGGGGGGGGGCATATTTAACAGATATTAAATTGCTTCATATAACTTTGTTTAAACTTTGTTAGATCGAGTCTATGAATGATCTTGGAGCTACATTGACGTAGAAGAGATTGCGGTTTCGCATGTTTTCTACTTGAAAAAGAATAATGGATTATGCTATAGACAAAAGGCCGTTAAACATGCCTCGTCTGTTAGACTCTGAGTTCTAACTATATTGGTAATATTATATTTATATCATATATTATGCATGTGATAATTCTAAAGAGAAAAGTAAATTACATCACAAAGTTATAAAACCAATCATATTATGGGTTAGTATGCCCCTTACCGAGAGTGTTGATGTCCTATATACATTCTCAGCTGTAACCGTCAGTATAATTCACGACACATGAGAAATCATTGTTGTACGTTGCTATAGTAACGTCCGAAAAGCAAAGATAGTAGGCATCGGCATCGCCGTCTTCCGGTACATACCTGTGAGGTGTGAAAACATAATTTGTGTGGATAATTTGTGGCAGACCTGTATAGCTGGACAGGGAAACTGTATCGCTTAGACCATCTATATGTATCTAGTTAGGGGAAATCACACCAAATGCACGGAATCCCGCAGAGTAAACTCACACTGTCGCTGGCTGGAAATCGCGTACAACGCTCTAAGTGTGAAATTTTCTGACACAATTCGGATTTCGGGGTAAAACCTGCTGAGCACGACCGCCACACGGGATTCTTGCAGAGCATTGACACAAATTACATTGCAACCAGTGTGATTTCCCTCCGCTGGAAATCCGTGCACGAATATGTGATTTCCCCTAATACTCAGTTTTTATTTTTCTCTTAGTGAATCATATATCCATTCTCCGCAATCATTTATCATATGGAGTATGGACGGACCTCCTTTGAAAAAAGAATCCTTTTAAATAATCATGTTCAAACAACCCGAGATTGTTTATAAACAATCTCCACTAATATTCAAATCCATCATGAGCCGCAGTCAATAACCGTTTCATTTGATAAATTCAAATTATCTCGGGATTTGTTGAGTAAGGGGGACAACAACTCGGGATATAAGCATATTTAAAACGTTTTAAAAGCCAACAGAAGCTGTACTATCATGTCAGTCCAATCAAAGATAGTCATTTTTTTCACTGTGGATATCTGTGTGCGTACTGTCTCTGTCTCTGTCTCTGTCTCTGTCTCTGTCTCTGTCTCTGCTCTGTCTCTGTCTCTGTCTCGTCTCTGTCTCGTCTCTGTTCTCGTCTCTCTGTCTGTCTCTGTCTCTGTCTCTCTGTCTCTTCTGCTCTCTGTCTCTCTGTCTCTTGTCTCTCTGTCTCTGTCTCTCTGTCTCTCTGTCTCTGTTCTCTGTCTCTGTCTTCTGTCTCTGTCTCGCTCTCTCTCTCTCTCTCTCTCTGTCTCCACAAAATAAACTCACGTGGGAGAGACGGTAGCAGTTGTTGACCAATTGTCAAATCACAGGATGTGGTTCCTGTGTGCTTTGATCAAACACAACTAAACGTAACATCCTCGCCCGGTATCACGTTCACGTCGTCAACTTCCGCAGACAAGCTGAGGGTGGAAGTGTAGTTAATCAGGGAGATATTATGTTTCTCCAGGTGCACCGTTTTGATGAAAGCACATCAGCTAGATACATAAAGATAAATGGACAATTTTACTCACTTCGGCACGATTTGGTGTAATCGTCGAAGGTGCTTGGATCGCAGGTCTCCGTGTAAGAGTGTCCCCTCGTAGACGGCTCCATCGGAACACAGATGGGTTATCGAAGCACCGGCTATAACGTTCGTTCCGGCCACCGGCGTTGTTGTAGCGTATCCCAAGCGTATACCGCGGCACACCTCTGTTTAAAGTTATATGTTTGGTACTGGAACGGCAAACAAATTTAGAGAGTGTGACTTGTGAGGAATGCTGATGACAGCTGAGGGACGAGGTGGGGGACCCCCTCCCCCCTGGTGGGTGTACTAACCGACGCAGTAATCCTCACTATCAGATCAGTGGATATAGTGGAATTGCCACCCGGTACAAACTGGTACCACTCGTGGCTCCTTACGATTGTCTTCAAGTCAAATTGACTGATCTCACTGGCTCGACTTTTGCACCACTCCGACGTTTGTGAATGAATGAGGGTATCGAAGATAGGTTGAACTCTTGTGGTACTGGAAAATACCCGGCATTATAGTGTGAATGTCAAAATACTGATCAACATATCTCTCGAGCCTTTTTTGCACGACCCCGATACGGTGGATGTTGAGTACCGGGAATGAACCTGTGAGTAGGAAATCCCGGCATTAATTACTGATTGCCCATATGGCATCACATTCTACCCATAAACCAATCTCCCAATATCTTATATATATATACATATATATATATATATATACAGGATTTTAATTTTATGTTTTTCGGATTCCCCGGCTAAAAATACATGGGGTAGTGTCCGTAACTTGTGAGTTATGATTTTCGAGGGTTTACCCCCTTTCAGGAGTTCTATGGGAACCGTTCGATATCTCTGCAGATCGACAGTTACCTACCACTAACAGTGTATGCATTTTGGTACACTGCTAGTAATCATTACTTTGCATCTGTTTATGCATACTCCTGGAGACAAGGTAAAAATACATAAAATATTTTTTCACGTAATTGTGAAAAATACTTAAAATTTGTCAAGGGATTTTAGTATATATTTTTCAGCAAAATTTGTAACAAGCTAAATTTTGCTGAAGACTTGACCCTCAAGTAAATAGTAACATAATCAGGAGAGCCCCATAGATAGAGAGGCCACCCTACCAATCGATCTGAAACTTGGTGTACAAATACAATACCCTCTTGTCCCCTTTTATGACATTGTTATACAATATATATGTAGCCAATACAAAATGTTTCAGATATATTATGGAGTGATACCCCCGTTATTATTGGAGAAGCGGGCTCTTTTATCGAGATGAATTGTACATTTGTGGGAGAACGAGCAGATTCCTTTGCATGGTAATTAACAATCAATAGTTATCTAGTAATCATGGGGCCATCAATTGGTAACAAGATTACCCATAGCAGAGGGCTAATAGATCCGGATATAATATATGAGCTCTATATACCGTGTGCGGCAAAAAAAAGCCCCCCCCCCCTAGACCACCATAGTTGCCGATGTGGTGGAGAGCTGTAACTTGGCAGGGTTGCTCCACTATGTCTATCTTGATCCTGACAGAAAAATCAGAGCTCTAGCTCAAAATTCATTTTTTTGATAGGAATGAACATTGTCATTCATTCCAAGAAAAAAATATTTTCGGTCCAGAATTCAAGCAATTATCTTTGGCCATCGATTAGCTTTCCAATGTGACCAAGATCATCTAAATTGGGCAACCACAAGAGACACAGTGTCATCTTTCTTAAATTTAATCAGGTCATGTGATCTTCACCGAATCGTTGAGTGTTCAGTATTACGAATCGGTCTAAGTGGTAGAGAATCACGTATCACGGCTACTAATGAGGGATGACGATGCTGATTGGTCATGAGATCTGTAGCTCTTTGATAAATGTCCTCTTTCCTCGAATCACATTACCCTGTATTGGTACACATACCTCATTAGCGGCCGTGATACGAGATTCCTCTGCCCATTGGCTCGATTAGCAATCCCGGATAATCAACGATTCGGTGAAGATCACATGACCTGACTAACTTTAAGAAACATGACACTGTGTCTCTTGTGGTTGCCCAATTTAGATGATCTTGGTCACATTGGAAAGCTAATCGATGGCCAAAGATAATTGCTTGAATTCTGGACCGAAAATATTTTTTTCTTGGAATGAATGACAATGTTCATTCCTATCAAAAAAATGAATTTTGAGCTAGAGCTCTGATTTTTCTGTCAGGATCAAGATAGACATAGTGGAGCAACCCTGCCAAGTTACAGCTCTCCACCACATCGGCAACTATGGTGGTCTAGGGGGGGGGGGGGGCTTTTTTTTGCCGCACACGGTATCTTATATAATTATTTATTATATAAAATATAATATAGAAAAGTGTTGACAAGCTAGGCTGCCTTTTGCGAACCCCTTCCTTTACAAATGGGAGGGTGAAAACATAAAAGTGGTTATCTGTAACTTTTATAGGTATGATTCATACGGTGCTCTCGCGACTCTCGGGAATGAAAACCGAAGTGCAATTGTTTATCCCTGGTCTCGATACACCCAGGTATACTGAACCAGGAACCCCATGTACCAATGTACTGCAGAGCTGTCACCCCCTAAAGTACCCCCCCCCCCCTTTGAAAATTCAGTGTTAAAAGAAATAATTTTATAAATGTATTGATGCAGCTGTTTATTAATAACTGCACAACTACTGCAGGTGATGTCTCTGAGAATTCCAAAAGCCTCCTATATACTGGACGAACAGACATACTATTGTAATGCTACCTCTAGTGACGGCACCATCTTCACCAACAGCTCATCCGTGAGCCTTCGAGAGGTATATCATTCTGAGTTTAATTAATATGTCGTGATTACTGTTTAATAGCCCAACTGGTGCATAATACTACGGTTAATGTAGTTCATTATCATCATTCTGAGTTTATCATATAGTAGAATAACACAGTCTTTTATTATTCTAATTTATCTACCTCAAATCGTGACTGAAGCCCTTGAAACAGGAACCGACCGAATCAGGAAATACTGGTCCCTGATTGGGCGATAACCAGTCACGTGACTTAAATAACGAGTTCTGATTGGTTGTTTACTTGTTTCGGTCGGTTCCTGCCTTGAACCACATCGATATTAATAATACACATATAATCATGTCACATGATATGAGCTGTACAATGTACAATGTACATTTTGTACAATGTACACTGTACAGCTCACTGTACATGTAATAACCCACCCACACACATGAACGTGTTGTCAGGTGTATCTCAGTGACGATTCTAAGGAGACCGTTGAGGGAGCGGAAAAAAGTCTCACGTGTATCTTGACGACAGATGACACTGGTGTATCTGTATATCTTCAGTATTATGCAAATTCTACAAGTAATGAAAATACAATGTATAATATGCTTCGAGGAACTCCTTATAATGGTCTTACCCCTTATACATATGACATCAGTAAGTAATAGGTAGCTCTTTCAGTTAGTATAATAGTATCATTGGGAAAGGTAGTTCAACTATAAAAATAAACATCGATTGAAGTTGACCCAATGGCCAACACCCCCCCCTCCCATAACTACAAACTGCTAATTTTCAGCTCTTACTACGATATCTAAACTGTATTGCGTAATATCCAACCCCGAGAATAGTACTGATATCCTCTACAAATCGGAAGCGTATTACATAGCAAATCCTTGTAAGTCTGAACAGTGCTCGAATGCTCTGACAAGAGCAGTGATATTGTCATATGTACACTACAATCACCCATGCACTGCACATTCAGCCCAGAGGACACTATGAAACAAACACTTAATTCACTTCTTAAATGTTCGCCGTCCGGTTTGGCTAGTGTGCAATATATGTCAGTATTCCTATAAACACTCCTGATCTTTGCAGATGTTCACTTATCAAGCAGTGTAGTGTATGTTAATAACTATACTGGGAACGCTACTGTTGATTGCGGGGTGACAACCATTCTCAGTGATGTGGAATTTACCTGGACATATCCTGGGTGTAAGTAATTAGTTGACAATTATATATATTTACCATGGGGTATATTATTCAAGAAAACACGGTGACTTTTGGGGCTGTGGCATTGCCACCACAGTTGAATTTAATTCGAATGGCTCATTTCCCCAATACAATAAGCATCCTCAATAAATAGTTTTACGTTGTAGTTGATGAAAGTTTGAAACTCTATATATAATGTAGTAACAGCTCTCAATTACTTCAGCCGGAAATGCCATACCCGGTTCCTATATAACTAATTCCACAAACGGCGCTGGGTATCACCTGTCGACCTACAGAGGAAACGTAGAACCGGAGGTTAAGTGTGAAATAACCTTCTTGGGAGACAGTGAGCAAGTCCTGGATTACACCTTCGATATAGCGGTTAACGGTACGTGAAGATTGCAATATATTAGTTCTGATTGAACACAGCGTCCTGGTACATACATATAGAGTTTATCAAATCATCATAGAAATCCCATGAATTATAGTCAAGCGTTCCCCAAGCGTTTATATATTATTTGAACATGAGTGCAAAATATAAGTATGTTTATACAAACATGATTAGTAACTAAGTACATATGTACATACTTGTTCGAACAAGGTCAGTACATAGTATTTAGTCGTTTTATAATCTGTGTTCATATTATAACCAGCGATATCTGTTTAGAGTTGAATATGATTGAACCGAACCTTGAATTATGGAGGGGAACTGGTGCTTATTTCACGTGCAATTACACTGGATACCCGGTAATTATATTTTTATATCCCATTAGTCAAATATTAAATTATGCAGTAACACAACTTTTTGATAGTCTTTGACCGTGGTCTGGAAGCCCCGGTTCCAGCTTACCCGAGCTTTTCTGAATCAGCTTTTGAGTACGAATCCATTGCAACTTAGCTTTCTATCTTATCGGGAAGTAAATGTTTATGAAATATCATTTTTGTGCGTGAGCCATTCAGAGCTGCCAGAACAGAAGTTGTCAAAAAAATGACAGATTTTTTATAAAGTGCCTGGGCTTGCCAACGTCAAGCCCACGTACAAGGGACTATCGCATAGCGACTTCGCCTACACTGACTAAGTCGAGAGCACCTCCATCGTCAGGAACTGCCATCTGGCAGGTTCACAATTAATGATTAGTGATGGGAATCGGAGGTGTAAACTCTGTCTTGAGAAACCCGAAAAGTCAAGCTATGATTGGTAAATGGTAAGCTTTAGCTTACCAATCATAGCTTGATGGACTAGAAGACATGCGCTAGACCAGGATCGAACCCTGACCTAGCGCTTGAGAGGCTACTAGCTGGCTGTACACTAGCCATCTGCCACTATATAGACCCCGCTGGCTCAAATAGACGCCCGCCCCGCGCCCCAGTGTCCCGATCTCTGGAATATGAAGGAAAAATAAATGCAAAAATTCTGCAGCAAAACAAAATCCTTGCAGCAAAATGAAAAAATATTGGGGGACTGCAGCAGCAGCTGCTGCAGCAGCAGAAGATATTTCCCATACTTACACACAGAGATACAGCAGTGCTGCTGCAGTGTTAACAGTGTGTAACAGAGAGATAGAATATGTTGGGGCATGTTCCAGTTGTGCGTAATGCACCGACAACAGTCGAGTAAGGGGGAAGGGGAAAGAAAAAAGAGATTCCTACTTTAAAATAGCTCTCTTTTTTCCCCATAGCTTTACAAAGGGGTGAGATCGTTATAGTCACTGTTGCAGTACCTGAGTGGAATTTTCTCGGAATTTTCCATCTCTGCAGTCGCTGCAGCACTGCAGCAGGGAAGGGGAAGAAAAGAAAGATTCATACTTTAAGATAGCTCTCGTTTTTCCCCATAGCTTTACAAAGGGGTGAGATCGTTATAGTCACTGTTGCAGTCCCTGAGTGGAATATTCCAAGGAATTTCCACTGCTGCTGCAGCACTGCAGCAGGCACTGCAAAGATGGAATATTCCAAGGAATTTTCACTACTGCAGCAGCACTGCAGCAGGCACTGCAAAGATGGAATATTCCAAGGAATATTCCAACCTTATAGGGATTGCAGTAGGGAAATATTCCAATGTTGGGGGTACTGGGACTGCCGGGGTATTTTAGGACGGTAAAATCCCTATCCATGACTGCAGCAAATAGTAAAATTCCTGCAGCAAAACGAGCTCCCAAAATGAAAATTCCAGGCGTGAAAAAAAAATCGGGACACTGGGCCCCGCGCGAACAATTTGCATTGGTCTATTGCGCCGTGCACTGCCGTGAGTTTGTGTCTCGATAGACGCACGCCCTCGAACAGATTTGTATAAAGATCACAAAGAATCACTGGAAACACGATAAAATGACTTGATAACACAAGAGGGAGTGTGTGTACAACCTAAAACTTTCTCTGCCAAGAACTGGCGCCAGCCAGTCTGTCGCTCATGACTACAATTCATTGGTACCTCTCTCTGCATTCCACCCTTTTAAACTGTTACAACGATTGTTATGAGTGTGTAGGAATGTAGAGAGACACTCTGTAGCTTCATTTCCAATTTAGTAGAGTCGATAACTACATCGACCTCTCCCAATTGTTCCAGTTTTTGTCACATCAGTTTAGAGCCTCGACACGACCTCTAAACAGGTGTTACTTTTTCACAAACTGTTTTCATCTTGGTGTAATCAGCAGTTGAAATGTTGTTGATCATAACAAAAACCTGACTAAATTTTTTCAACTTGGGGTAAAACCATGGGTGTCAAAAGTTAGCTCCAGGTCCCCTGAGTAACCATCCGGAGACTCCAAGAGATATTTCAAGCCGTTCTCCTGTAATCATTAATCCCGGTAGAGCACATATTTGAGTATGGACGTACGTGCAATTGCCTACAACCTCAACTTTAATGTATAACGTTAATGTGCGTCTCTCTCTTTTCTCCCCCTTGAGAAAGAGTTATCTCGCGTGGCGCAACCGCACGTGCGGTTTTTCCAGAGAGAGTGAGAGACATACAATAACATGTAAACAGCCTGCCAGCGCTCACGTACGTCCGCATTGTATTTTTCTCTCCACCGGGATTAATGATTACGGGAGAACGGCTTGAAATATCTCTTAGAGTCTCCGGATGGTTACTCAGGGGACCTAGAGCTAACTTTTGACACCCATGGTTTTACCCCAAGTTGAAAAAATTTAGTCAGGTTTTTGTTATGATCAGCAACATTTCAACTGCTGATTACACCAAGATGAAAACAGTTTGTGAAAAAGTAACACCTGTTTAGAGGTCGTGTCGAGGCTCCAAACAGATGTGACAAAAACTGGAACAATTGGGAGAGGTCGATGTAGTTATCGACTCTACTAATTGTTTGACCCTTTTTATGCGAGATCTCTCTGTCTTGTCTGTGTGAACCACCTAAATTGTGCTTGTTTTGCTTCTAGGTGCCCGCCAGCGGGGTCTATAGAACATAACTCCCTCCCTTGCGTGCAGATATACCTGTAAACCCCTCGCTAACGCTCGGGATTTACAGGGCTGTAATGCACGGTCCCTTCGGGACCCGTGCATTACAGCTCAATAGACGCACTGCTCTGCAGTGCGTCTATTGATTATACGCCCGCGCGGGAGGGAGTTATGTACTATATACACCACCCTGCCGACGCCCGACCAAAAAATGAGAGCGATGATATATGTTGATATACGTTGAATTCGTTTACAAAATTAGCTGATTCAGAAAAGCTTCGTTGAGCTAGGGATTCCTAGAGCAGTAGTTAGTAGTTAGGGCCTGCTACTGTAATGTTTTCAGAGCGATGATATTAAATGGTATATGGACGGAGAGTTGATTTCCACCAGTGATTCAGACTCATTTGATGCTGACACAAACTATACCGCTACAATCTGGAACTATGACTCTTACAATAAAAGCGTCATTGACCTAAATCCTCTGGCTTATAGTGCGGATTTAGAAGTAAAATGTGAGGTATGTGCAAGTAACACAGTAACAGTACTATTATAATAGCCATGTGTTAATTTTAAACATTCGATTAACCAATCACTTTAACTTTAAGGAAAGAAAGGATTATATCAGTAACTTTTGATTTTATCATCAGTAACTTTTGATTTTATCATCAGTTTAATGCTCCTCGAACTGCTCCGTTAAACAACTGGGTCATTCTCATGAAATTGACACCAAAATTTCAAACTTGTCCGATTTCGATAAAACTTATATCATCTGAAAGCACGTAATGGACTTAGTATTTCTGTATACGTGGACTTCATAATTATTGCATAATTAAATAATTATGAGTAATTAAAGCCGCGTACGTTACGCAACGACCGTTACGTGATGGACGTTACAATGCAATTTAATTACAATTGCATGTAAAGTGGTCGTAATGACCATAACGTCTATGGACGTTACAAATTTAACGACCGTTACGTGATGGTCGTTATTTCGTAACGTCCATAACGTTACGTACATTACAGGTGTAATGTCTGTGCAAATAACTTTGTGGCGGAGTCAAATTCATGACCTTATAAGGTCTGTCACGGTCATTACATCTTGAATTTTGTAACGTCCATAACGTCATGGTCGTTACTTTCGTAGCGAACATAACGTTACGGACGTTACAAATTTAACGACCGTTACGTTACGGACGAATGTCACGGTCGTTACAATCATTACATTTTTCACTATCAAAGCAATTTAAATCCAAATTAGTTACAAGTATGCTTTCATATTTCTCAATCAGACAGATCTCTTTGAGAGCTACCGCTGGATACCCATTTTTACGTCGTACGACAACCATAACTGATTTTATGAGCGATTTTATGAGCGTCACGGTCGTCATGGTCATTACGTCCACGCCGAAAATCGGTCATTTTTAGCATATTATGCGTCATTATTCATTCCTATGATACATAATTGTACCATACTGTTCATTTTTCGTTAATTTAGACATTTTTCTACATTCTGGTACCAAAATTACCAAAGTTGACCAATGTTAAGATGCTCTAAAGGCAGGACCAAAATCTCTCATCTCGAAGTGTCAATTTTATGAGAATGACCCAACTATATAGTATAGTGTTCCTTGGATAACTCCTTTATAAAACCAACTAGTATAGTGTTCCTTGGATAACTCCTTTATAAAACCAACTAGTCTAGTGTTCCTGGAACTGCTCCTTTATAAAACCAACTAGTCTAGTGTTCCTGGAACTGCTCCTTTATAAAACCAACTAGTCTAGTGTTCCTGGAACTGCTCCTTTATAAAACCAACTAGTCTAGTGTTCCTGGAACTGCTTCTTTATAAAACCAACTAGTCTAGTGTTCCTGGAACTGCTCCTTCATAAAACCAACTAGTCTAGTGTTCCTTGGATAACTCCTTTATAAAACCAACTAGTCTAGTGTTCCTGGAACTGCTCCTTTATAAAACCAACTAGTCTAGTGTTCCTGGGACTGCTCCTTTATAAAACCAACTAGTCTAGTGTTCCTGGAACTGCTCCTTTATAAAAACTACTTCAGGGTTCCTGGGATTCTGGTTTTACGATACTGGAACAAACTACGACGGAAACAATGCACGGGGTTCTGACGACATATGATAGTTACACCATACTAAGCCCCAATGGAACAAATTACTTGTCACTTAATTGCTCTGCTTTAATTTGGGTTGGCACCAATGATCATGATATTAGCGGGGACCTCATTATTGTGAATAGCACCTCCAATGTTTTGGCCAACACCTCTTTTACGACTTCTGATGATACCGTCTCCGTATCATTTTCATTGGTAAGTCTAATTGTAGCACGGCTCTCTGTTTTGGTGGTGAATCCAATTAAACTCCTCTGCCAAAACTTCGAATGAGTGCAGATATTCAAATTTCACTCAGAATGCTACTGAAGATTCCCATTTCACTCAGAATGCTACTGAAGATTCCCATTTCACTCCGCACGGCGTGCCTGGTGAAACTTTAACACGACCTAGCATGCTACGGGAAACCACCACTTGTACGTGGTAGCTGAGGGTCTACAGAATGGCGCTACGGTGCGGGAAAAAACATTCCATTGCCTAAAATCTTTTTTTTACTTTTATTTGATTTGGGTCAAAATTGGCTATATTAAACGTGGTCCCGAAAAATCCATAATGACTTAGCACACAAAATATGTCACCCCCACCTATTTTTGCACGTAGAATCGATTGCCGTTGAAGTCGAATCTCTAAAATGACTGTAAAATGGTCAAAAGTTGATTTATTACCATTTTTTGGAGGTTTTTGGCCCCTAAACCATTGAAAACGTTGAGATAGGAATTTGAAACTAGTGCCAATCGTTAAAATGGTCATTTTTCTACCAAGAACCAAGTTTTCGTGTATATCCGATTTATGGTTAGATTTGGGCAAATTGTTGAAATCTGCCAACTAGGAGAACCGTAACTTGATTTTCTTGTTTTTTGGATTTTGGCATTTTTGACAAACTTCTGATTGAAATGGTCAATCGGGACCATGCTTAAGTTGTTTATGGGACAATTTTCGACTAAAATCCAAGATTTCATACCAATCCAATAACAGATCGTTGATTTATAGAAAATTTAAGTAGGCAAAACGGTCAAAATGACAACTTTTCTTGCTTATTTTGACCGTTTTGCCTACTTAAATTTTCTATAAATCAACGATCTGTTATTGGATTGGTATGAAATCTTGGATTTTAGTCGAAAATTGTCCCATAAACAACTTAAGCATGGTCCCGATTGACCATTTCAATCAGAAGTTTGTCAAAAATGCCAAAATCCAAAAAACAAGAAAATCAAGTTACGGTTCTCCTAGTTGGCAGATTTCAACAATTTGCCCAAATCTAACCATAAATCGGATATACACGAAAACTTGGTTCTTGGTAGAAAAATGACCATTTTAACGATTGGCACTAGTTTCAAATTCCTATCTCAACGTTTTCAATGGTTTAGGGGCCAAAAACCTCCAAAAAATGGTAAAAAATCAACTTTTGACCATTTTACAGTCATTTTAGAGATTCGACTTCAACGGCAATCGATTCTACGTGCAAAAATAGGTGGGGGTGACATATTTTGTGTGCTAAGTCATTATGGATTTTTCGGGACCACGTTTAATATAGCCAATTTTGACCCAAATCAAATAAAAGTAAAAAAAAAGATTTTAGGCAATGGAATGTTTTTCCCCGCACCGTAGCGCCATTCTGTAGACCCTCAGCTACCACGTACAAGTGGTGGTTTCCCGTAGCATGCTAGGTCGTGTTAAAGTTTCACCAGGCACGCCGTGTCCGAATGCTACTGAAGATTCACATTTCACTCCGAATGCTACTGAAGATTCCCATTTCACTCAGAATGCTACTGAAGATTCCCATTTCACTCAGAATGCTACTGAAGATTCACATTTCACTCAGAATGCTACTGAAGATTCCTGGGGAAAGTACGCGTGTGTGCTACTCAACTCCAGTGATAACACCATCTTATCAATATCCAACGTTGCGACAGTGGCTATTTTTGCCATTACAGAGGATCCCAATACTGTGGACATGCCTGCAGCTGGCGCAGATGTTACCATTACTTGTAAAGCAATGAGTGATCAAGAGGCAACGTGAGTAAACCGCGATTATATATTCATGATGTGAGCCAAATCCGACTGTATTGTTGAGGAAGGGGTAATACTCAACAAGTATTCAGGGGGTTAACACGCATTTATACTCATATAATTCACCATTTATACTCATATAATTCACCATTTTACTTACTAAATTCCCCACCCAGAATGAAGTGGTACTTTGACAATGCAGAGATCACAGAGGATAGTAGCCGAGAGTTCTTCACCAGCTACAATACCAATATGAACCTCACTATCAGCAAATTAGTTATCCATAACATGACATATGCCCATGTGGGGGCGTACGGGTGTTCTGCAGAGATCTACGATTACGTTTCAACCAGCACTCTCGTTGAGTACTCTGGAACTGACCTTGATATCGTTATAGATGGTGAGAAACAGCAGGGTTCTCTCTCTCTCTCTCTCTCTCTCTCTCTCTCTCTCTCTCTCTCTCTCTCTCTCTCTCTCAACCTAACAAACTCTCCCAGCGGGTACAATGAAGTCAGTGTACGGAGAGGAGGGTGACACCGTTGAGATAAAATGGGCCTGGGAGAACCCTAATGACGACCCGAACATTACCGTTTATGAGTTTAACATAACACATTGGGTGGAGGTTAATAGTAGTGATGTTACTATTGGTGACCATAGTGTCATCATCACAAAGACAAATATCAGCGTGGCCACTCCCACAAAATACAAGGTTCAGGCACTTGTTAATGGAAACAATTACACTGAAGAAGCTTCACTCTACATTATATGTAAGTTTTTCAGAAATTTATTAATTAATCACATGACGTCATAGCAATATCCATGCAGTTCCCCTGCAGTATCTCACTATTATCTCTCCCCTGCAGACACCACACATGATCTAGTCTCGGTTGTGAACTTCACAGTAAATAGTACTGTCACTCTCACTTGCGGATTTACCTTGGCTGACGAGGCTGCGGTTATGGTTCATTGGTACCGATATCCAAATGAACTTGAACTCGAATCCGAAGTTGGTACGTCAATTTTATGACATCTGCAATTCTTGTACAGTGTTGGTGTGCCTTTATTTTCTGTATTTCGTTACATGTGTGCTTTTCTTGTTGAGTTCACCCAACACAATGTTTTTAGGAGTTCAGGTAGTGGGCCCAGTGGAATATAACACATTTACAAAAGAATCAACCTCATATTTGGAGCTATTGGATAGCACCTCTCAAGATACTAATGCATATTACTACTGTAATATGACATATGATAATGGGATAGCGGATGCAGTTACTGTTAAAAGTTCTGATGCAGGAGTTATGAGTGAGTATTGTTCATGTTCTAGATCTTTCTCAATACTCAATTATATGTAGTTGTAGTATATAGTTCTCTTATTAGTGTACTTAAATAGTCAGTTAACTCTTCCTGTACTCAATCCCCCCTCTCTTTAAATAGTCAGTCACTCCTGATTTCATATTATTATACTCACCTCCTCCAAACATCCAGTGGTTACAGTGGAGAGTGATATTCCTCGCGATCCAAACCCCGTGGATACCCTTGAAGACTATAATATCACCTGTACATTGACGGTAGACAGCTATAAGACAGACTACGCTTGGATGCAGGGTCCCTCCACAGAGATACCACTACTAACTGGGGATCTAATTGATGGTGATGTTAATAGGACCATAGTTGCCACCCTGACCACTGACTTCTTCAAGGTAACTAGTATTCAGGAACCGACCGAATCAGTAAATACTGGTCCCTGATTGGCTGATAACCAGTCACGTGACCAAAATAACGAGTTCTGATTGGTTGTTTACTTGTTTCGGTCGGTTCCTGCTAGTGTTACAGCCTAGGACTTAGAAGAACAATATTACCATTATTAACATTGTATTCTATATAAAGGATGTGAACACACCATAGCAATTGCAGTAAAATGCCCCCTCCCCCTGCTGCAGTCGAACGCAATGTATGTAACTCTAACCTGTCTGGTGGACAATGTTGAAGCAGGTGACATTGCACTTTATCTAATTGAACCTGGTAAGCTATTATTATAATGATTAGCCATGATACACGTCATGTGTGTCAATTTATTATGGTGTTAAAAATCTTGTAACTCCTTAACATTCTCCTATATTCTCTTTGATATTACCTAATATAATATTCATTATTCTCTATTGAAACACCACCAATCTCAATGACTTACCCCCCCCCCCCCTCTTTTTCAGATGTCACTACAACCACGACGGATACTCGAATAAACTACTTGGGAGATGCTGTAATTACCTGTAGTGTGTCTGATGTAGACAAATACCGCTCAACTGGATGGGTGCTGACAGAAAGTGATAATACAACTATTGTATCGGACTTTCCCTTTTCCAATGCCACATCGGTTACTGGTCTAACAGTTGAAATGGATCAAGACTATGATTCTTCAGCCTATACCAATGTAGAGACACTAACTATTTCGGGAGACTGGATTTATAATTTGACTACAGAGGGTTACTACTACTTAACGTGCGATCTTCTTCTAGATTCCACCTACAATGATACCGTCCAGCTAGAGCTGTTCATACCAGGTCAGCTAAGTACTGAGTAGAAATGTCTTAAAAATGATTTAACTAAGTATCAAAATGTCTTGAATGACGGTATGAAATAGTCCAAATGTGAAGTTCCATCAGCTAATCTTTTTTCTGTGGGCTCGCTTGTAAAGATCCTACGTGAACAACCTGAATACCAGGAACCGACCGAATCAGGAAATACTGGTCCCTGATTGGCTGATGACCAGTCACGTGACCTAAATAACGAGTTCTGATTGGTTGTTTACTTGTTTCGGTCGGTTCCTGCTGTATACCTAATGTGAATCTTGGATTGTTATAAACCCTCCGGAAGGTAATTAATAATTATCACCCCCCCCCCCCTCTACAGATGTGGCGATTAACGAAACCGCCCCTATAACTGTCTCCGTTCTTGACGAGCTATACCTCAGTTGTAATTTTACTGGTATGGTTAGAGATGAGATAGTTGCATGGGATTCCGACCTTATCAGTGGGTCCCAAACCACCTCGGCTACTGGATTCCAGATCACAACAGGATCTGAGAGTGGAGAGGAGATCATCTCTGAAATTGTTGTGGAATCAACTGCCCTTACTACCCACGGAGCAGGGACACTTGTACCAATCAGTTGTAGCGTGGAGGGGAGTGATGTTATCGATTCTGTTGATGTTACTGTTCTTGTACCAGGTATGATTTCATAAAAGCGGTTACTATGGGCGGTTGCCATGGGCGTGAACCCCTGTCTGGGACTTAACTCTACGCATGGAGGCCAAACACTTTTGACTTACTTAGTTAACTTCCATATTATGTATAGATATTTTCGATGACGGATTCCAGTCGGAAAAATATTTTGTATGGGACAAACATCTCTCTTCCTACCCTCTATTTTAACCCCCCTCTCTCTCTCCCTATCTCACAGATTTATCGGTTGATGAAAGTATAAATCACAGTGACACCCTGTCCCCAATCACCTTTACTTGTACTGTGACTGGTATAACCCGAGACGTTGTTATTGGATGGAATGGAGAAGAACAACTTAGGACTTATGTCAGTGGTCTGACTTCTACATCTGGTAAATAGCTTGCTGACATGGACACCAAGAACCGACCGAATCAGGAAATACTGGTCCCTGATTGGCTGATAACCAGTCACGTGACATAAATAACGAGTTATGATTGGTTGTTTACTTGTTTCGGTCGGTTCCTGATAGATACCTGGCGCGACCCCTGCACATCTGTGTGAGCTCAATCTCGGTCGCGCCAGGTCACCAAGTAAATGGCCCCACACGCGTGTACAATTATAATATCCAGCTGACAAAACAATAAGTTTATCTATATTGAATCAAATAAGGGTCAGCACACACCTACGCCAAAATCAAAATTAAAATTTTGGTTTTTCGAGCCAGTCACACCAGGACTGTCAAAATTCTCTCTCCCCCATTCTTACAGCTAGTAACAATCTCGTGCACTATTTTGACGGTCGCGTTGGATGACAAAATCATTTTGACATCAACGCGACCGTCAAAATGGCGTGTGAGATTGTTACTATGAGAATGGGGGAGACTCTCCCCGGGAGAGAGAATTTTGAAAGCGCTGGTGTGGCTGGCTCCAAAATCAAAATTTTAATTTTGATTTTGGCGTATTTTGACCAATCGACTACTTTACCACAAATTAATTTTAGCACTGATGATGTCGTGAAACGGCGAAATCATCTGTTTATCTTTTCTAGCAATAAAACTTCGTGTCGACAACAACAACAACAATGAACAACAGACGATTACTCTCTCGTTACATTGCAATTCGTTTCACCAAAATGAGCAATTCTTCTCACTAAAATGCAACTCAAATCTGTCTCAAGTTCTCATTTCCAGCACACATGATCTCTCAGTTACCACCGAGCAGTCTCCCCGGCACAGCACAGTACAATCATTAGTTTATGGCAACATTTTTGGCCATACCTGCCTAGTGCCTCCTCCCTCCACCCCACCCGCCTCCCCCACCCTGGCCCGGCCCAAAATAGACATCCATCAAGGTCGTAAGCTTGTCAGTCCGTATTGTTTGTTGTTTATAAAAATGAAATTAATAAAGCCCCTATACTAAAACGCTCACTCAACAAGTCGCAGTATTACTATATACACAAACATTCCGCTCACTAATACTCGCTTATATACTCGCTGATTAATAAATGAGCGGTCACACTGCTCAACGCTCAACGCTCACTTAAAAATCCATCATGACGCACAAAATCGTGTAAAAACCAATGTTTTTCATCTCACTGTTTACAAGTATCACAAGTATCATCCATTCAGTAAATGCTTGAGAGATTGCTACCCCAGTCCACCCCAGTCCTATGCTTGAGAAGTAACCACTCGACTGACATTCATCGTAACAAAACATGACAACAGGCTTATTCAATGTATTTATTGCAATTATTACCTGCTATATTACAGTCGGACCCCGATTTACCGGGATCCTCGGGGGAAGCCATTTTGCCCGGTAAATCGGGGTGCCCGGTATATCGGTGTGATGAATTTTTGACCATTTTTCGATATATTTTTCACGCCCATCGTCGATTCTAGTACAAGACGGTTATCGATACTATGACCTCATTAGACTTAGAGATCACGTATCGTGATATCTACAGGCTAATGGTTTGCTAGATGAGTCGGGCAGGTACCTGATTTTTTACCACTTTACCCAATCACTCGATTAGTATGAGTAGGTCATGTATCGATACTATGGCCTCTTACAACGTATGATATGTGATTCTCCACCTCTGCCACCCTGATTAGTCGTCACGCATCCATTCACGATTCGATAGAGATCACATGACATGGCTAATTATTAGAAATTTCGAAAAACTGAAAATTTCCTTGAAAACGGGCCAAAATATTTCGGGGGAAGTTTATCCTCCCGGTAAATCGGGGTTCCGGTAAATCGGGGCCCAGTAAATCGGGGTCCGACTGTACATTTATCTGCTAGGTATATGCAATACAGTACAGTGTGCTATGATTTGATAAGTTTCAAATTTACTTTATAGCCGAAGCCGATATAGACCAAGGTTCCTATAACTCCACCGATGAAGAACAGATCTCAACCATCACTATCCCTACCCTTGTACTGCAACAGTTAACAGCGGGGAACATCAGTGCTACCTGCTACCTAGTAGAAGCCGCTCAGTACAACAGTACTTCTGCAAACGTTACTGTTGTTATACCAGGTAATTTTAGTTTAATATAATCATTGATTTTGACTGACTATAGTCATACTTTATATCAATTCATTCTCATTTTTATTCATTCTCATTTTTATTCATTCTCATTTTTATGTCTCATTGTGAGACATCACGAACAAATTGTGTAGACCCTAAAAACTATCGTTTTAAATTTAATTATGTATTAACTTAGCCATTGAAAAGCAACAGCTGATTTCTTTTCTAGTTTCCCTCTACAGGCATATAAATTATTTACCCCTCCTTCTTCTTCAGAGATCGAAGTTACAACAGATGAACTTGAGATACAGAATAACGCTCCTGTCACATTTTCCTGTAACGTATCCAATGCTGACAGCCAAGTTACTGTCCTTTTCACTGGGGGAGACTTGTTAAGTCCGGATCTGGACGAACTGTCGACCACCAATTCAAACTTTACCGTCGATCAGGGTACTTATCATAGTAGCAACAAAACTCAGGTTGCAGAATTGGTGGTTCTTCAGTCTTTCTTGGAGACACTGCCAAGTGGAAATATGACTGTGACTTGTGAGATTAATGGTACTGTGTTCAACGAAGATTCGCCGGAGGTTGAACTTTTCGTTCCAAGTAAGTACCTAGGACCTAGCATGAGTCTAGGACCTAGGTCCTAGGTCCTAGACTCATGCTGAAATTAAAAGTTAAAATGAATACTTATTATCAACTACCTCTAACTCCTTTTTCTAGATATTACTGTTGAAGCACCTGGGTCTACAGACACACTCTCATCAGTAACTGTCAACTGTTCGCTAACAGACTTTGTTGAATCCCAAACTATCTCCTGGTCTATAACCAACGTTACCGGAGTCTCTAGTATTTCATCCAGCACTTCTGGATTCACCATATCTAGTCTGACTAACTACAGTAATTATCTGGAGGAGGAAAGTTTGGTGATCGATAAAGACTTGGTGCTGCAGACACTGACAGGAATCGATTTCGTGACGGTAACTTGTGAAGCAGGTGGTATCACTGAAAGTACTGACATTACCCTTACAATGCCAGGTTAGTTGTATGATCGAAGTCGAAATTGATAAGTCAAACTCAACTTCTCAAGTTTATATCTCTATAAATCCTCTTAGTATAATTAATCATAACTGTCGTTAACTTGTTCTTCTTCAGAGATCGAAGTTACAACAGATGCACTTGAGATACAGAATAACGCTCCTGTCACATTTTCCTGTAACGTATCCAATGCTGACAGCCAAGTTACTGTCCTTTTCACTGGGGGAGACTTGTTAAGTCCGGATCTGGACGAACTGTCGGCCACCAATTCAAACTTTACCGTCGATCAGGGTACTTATCATAGTAGCAACAGAACTCAGGTTGCGGAATTGGTGGTTCTTCAGTCTTTCTTGGAGACACTACCAAGTGGAAATATGACTGTGACTTGCGAGATTAATGACACTATGTTTGAAGAAACTTCATCGGAAGTTGAACTCTTTTTACCCTGTAAGTGTTCTACTATTAATAGTCATGTCGATGATTTTAAAACAGGAGGTCGGTATATGGATGCTTGAGATCATCCAAATAAGTTATCACTTTGTAAATGTCATCATTCGCTAATATTACCTCTCTTAGATATTACTATTGAAGCACCTGCGTCTACAGACACACTCACATCAGTAACTGTCAACTGTTCGCTAACAGACTTTGTTGAATCCCAAACAATCTCCTGGTCTATATAACCAACGTTCCCGGAGTCTCTAGTATTTCATCCAGCACTTCTGGATTCACCATATCCAGTCTGACTAACTACAGTAATTATCTGGAGGAGGAAAATTTGGTGATCAATAAAGACTTGCTGCAGATACTGCCTGCAGCAATCGATTTCGTGACGGTAACTTGTGAAGCAGATGGTATCACTGAAAGTACTAACATTACCCTAACAAAGCCAGGTTAGTTTCATGACGTTTGGAAACAGAATCAATAGCCAGCTTGATACTCTGATAGTAGTTCACTATATAATGTCATTCTTCTTCAGAGATCGAAGTTACAACAGATGAACTTGAGATACAGAATAACGCTCCTGTCACATTTTCCTGTAACGTATCCAATGCTGACAGCCAAGTTACTGTCCTTTTCACTGGGGGAGACTTGTTAAGTCCGGATCTGGACGAACTGTCGGCCACCAATTCAAACTTTACCGTCGATCAGGGTACTTATCATAGTAGCAACAAAACTCAGGTTGCGGAATTGGTGGTTCTGCAGTCTTTCTTGGAGACACTGCCTAGTGGAAATATGACTGTGACTTGTGAGATTAATGGTACTGTGTTCAACGAAGATTCGCCGGAGGTTGAACTTTTCGTTCCAAGTAAGTACCTAGGTCCTAGACTCATGCTGAAATTCAGGAAACGACCGAACCGGGTTTTTTTCCACCGAACCGAACCGAACCGAATTTGAAAAACTTTTTTACCGAACCGAACCGAACCGAACCGAACCGAATTTCGGTAACCGAACCGAACCGAACCATACAAAACTTTTTCTGTATAAATGTTTTTCTAAAAAGTCATGGAGAGCACCGATCAAGGTATTGAGAATCATTCTCTGAAATTTTGTTAAAAAATGTTTGAAAAATTTCAAAGTCAATTTTGTGAAAAAATTTTCAAAGTCAATTTTATCGTAAATTTTCTATGTCAATTTTTGCGTACGAATCGTGTTTCGAATCGGCAATGCTATACGGGAATGGTATTGCTAATTAGCAGGATTAAACGAACCATGAATCGTGTCTCTCTAAATTTCCTAATTGGATTTGATGGGGGATCACGTATCAGCACAATCCATCTCGGACCCACTAATTACCAACATCACTCCCGTTTAGCATTGTCGATTAGAAACACGATTCGTATACCATAATTTACTTAAAATATTTTTCACAAAAAAATTTCACAAAATTTCAGGTAATGATTCTCAATACCTTGATCGATGCTCTCCATGAATTTTTAGAGAAACATTTAATTTTGTGAAAAAACTTTGTAAAATATTTCAAAGTCAATTTCGGAAAAAAAATCTATGTCAATTTTGCCGTACGAATCGTGTTGCGAATCGGTGATGCTATGCGGCAGTGCTCTCGCTAATTAGCAGGATTTATTGAAACATGAATCGTTTCCCCTAAACTTCCTAATTAGATTTGATGGGGGATCACGTATCAGCATAATCCATCTCGGACCCACTAATTAGCAACATCACTCCCGCTTAGCAATACCGATTCGAAACACGATTCGTACGCAAAAATTGACATAGAAATTTTCCATAAAATTGACTTTGAAATATTTTCCAAACTTTTTTACAAAATTTCAGAGAATGATTCTTAACACCTTGATCGGTGCTATCCATGAATTTTTTGAAAAAAAAGTTTCTGAATTTGTTGACCCTCTCATGAGGACACGATTCGACGGGAAGTCAGGTATCAAATCAATCCATATCGAACCCGCTAACTAGCGAAATCATTTCCACATAGCACCACCGATTTGAAATAGGGTTAATACGGCGAAATTGACATTGAAATCCATACAATTTTCGTGAAATAATTGAAAAATTTTGCATGAAAAAGCCCAATTTCTGGGCATTTTTTGACCAAAAAATTCGGTGGTTCGGCCAAAATTTCCTACCGAACCGAACCGAACCGAACCGCCCAAAAAACACCGAATTTCCGAACCGAACCGAACCGAACCGAATATTCGGTCGCTTCCTGCTGAAATTAAAAGTTCAAATGAATACTTAATAGTTATCAACTACTTCTAACTCCCTTTTCTAGATATTACTGTTGAAGCACCTGGGTCTACAGACACACTCTCATCAGAAACTGTCAACTGTTCGCTAACAGACTTTGTTGAATCCCAAACTATCTCCTGGTCTATAACCAACGTTACCGGAGTCTCTAGTATTTCATCCAGCACTTCTGGATTCACCATATCCAGTCTGACTAACTACAGTAATTATCTGGAGGAGGAAAGTTTGGTGATCGATAAAGACTTGGTGCTGCAGACACTGACAGGAATCGATTTCGTGACGGTAACTTGTGAAGCAGGTGGTATCACTGAAAGTACTGACATTACCCTTACAATGCCAGGTTAGTTGTATGATCGAAGTCGAAATTGATAAGTCAAACTCAACTTCTCTTGTTTATATCTCTTTAAATCCTCTTAGTATAATTAATCATAACTGTCGTTAACTGATAACTCATCCTTCTTCAGAGATCGAAGTTACAACATATGCACTTGAGATACAGAATAACGCTCCTGTCACATTTTCCTGTAACGTATCCAATGCTGACAGCCAAGTTACTGTCCTTTTCACTGGGGGAGACTTGTTAAGTCCGGATCTGGACGAACTGTCGGCCACCAATTCAAACTTTACCGTCGATCAGGGTACTTATCATAGTAGCAACAGAACTCAGGTTGCGGAATTGGTGGTTCTACAGTCTTTCTTGGAGACACTGCCAAGTGGAAATATGACTGTGACTTGTGAGATTAATGACACTATGTTTGAAGAAACTTCATCGGAAGTTGAACTCTTTTTACCATGTAAGTGTTCTACTATTAATAGTCATGTCGATGATTTTAAAACAGGAGGTCGGTATATGGATGCTTGAGATCATCCAAATAAGTTATCACTTTGTAAATGTCATCATTCGCTAATATTACCTCTCTTAGATATTACTGTTGAAGCACCTGCGTCTACAGACACACTCTCATCAGTAACTGTCAACTGTTCACTAACAGACTTTGTTGAATCCCAAACTATCTCCTGGTCTATAACCAACGTTCCCGGAGTCTCTAGTATTTCATCCAGCACTTCTGGATTCACCATATCCAGTTTGACTAACTACAGTAATTATCTGGAGGAGGAAAATTTGGTGATCGATAAAGACTTGGTGCTGCAGACACTGCCTGCAGCAATAGATTTCGTGACGGTAACTTGTGAAGCGGATGGTATCACTGAAAGTACTAACATTACCCTAACAAGGCCAGGTTAGTTTCATGACGTTTGGAAACAGAATCAATAGCCAGCTTGATACTCTGATAGTAGTTCACTATATAATGTCATTCTTCTTCAGAGATCGAAGTTACAACAGATGAACTTGAGATACAGAATAACGCTCCTGTCACATTTTCCTGTAACGTATCCAATGCTGACAGCCAAGTTACTGTCCTTTTCACTGGGGGAGACTTGTTAAGTCCGGATCTGGACGAACTGTCGGCCACCAATGCAAAGTTTACCGTCGATCAGGGTACTTATCATAGTAGCAACAGAACTCAGGTCGCGGAATTGGTGGTTCTGCAGTCTTTCTTGGAGACACTGTCTAGTGGAAATATGACTGTGACTTGTGAGATTAATGATACTGTGTTCAGCGGAGATTCGCCGGAGGTTGAACTTTTTGTTCCAAGTAAGTACCTAGACTCATGCTGAAATTAAAAGTTCAAATGAATACTTAATAGTTATCAACTACCTCTAACTCCCTTTTCTAGATATTACTGTTGAAGCACCTGCGTCTACAGACACACTCTCATCAGTAACTGTTAACTGTTCGCTAACAGACTTTCTTGAATCCCAAACTATCTCCTGGTCTATAACCAACGTTACCGGAGTCTCTAGTATTTCTTCCAGTACTTCTGGATTCACCATATCCAGTCTGACTAACTACAGTAATTATCTGGAGGAGGAAAGTTTGGTGATCGATAAAGACTTGGTGCTGCAGACACTGACAGGAATCGATTTCGTGGCTGTAACTTGTGAAGCAGATGGTATCACTGAAAGTACTAACATTACCATATCGATGCCAGGTTAGTTTTATTACTGTTGGAGTTGGAGAATTATAGAGTATGCTCTAAGTTATTTATCATGAAACCACATGCTAACAATATCTTCTTTATAGTTGTCGAAGTATCTGGTCCAACCGAAGCCACCAATGTTGTCAGTATCACCTTCACCTGTACTATTACTGGCCTTATGGAACCCACCAGCCAGGTGACGTGGAGCTTTGGAAGTGTTAATGCCACTTACACGAATAGCTCTGGTTTCTACTCCTTCACTACCAATGGGTTTACTGGCGGTGTACAAGAGGAAGTGTTAACATTGGAACCCGATCAACTTAGCCTCATGTCGGATAATGAGGTTATCACTTGTAGTGTTGCTGATTTGTATAATGGTACCCTGGAAGTGGAGATCACACAACTAGGTTCGTCATGTTAATTATCATATAGTATTCTAGGTATAATGGTTATACTCATTGGAGTTTTGTATCTAACTACCACTCCTCCACCCTCTAGATTTGGACCTTGAGTTGACGGCTGAGAGTTATATTGTCGTCCAGGGTGATGACATTGTCCTCACATGTACTGTTTCTGGTACGATAGACTCGTCCAATGTTACCTTTACGGGTAACCTAACCGGCGACAATGACATCTCTTGGGGTACAGCTGTGGAAGGCAATGTTATCAACTATGCACAGGACCACGTGTTAACCATCGGGCCTTACTATAATGCATATGGTAATGGAGTGTACAATTGTACACTGGAGGACTATGATGGTTTCACCGATTCAATTGAGATTGAGATATTTTCTCCCGGTTAGTTATTATCCCCAAGAATTGTGACTGCTTATAGTTCATTGCATCCCGCCATGTCCCAGCGTATCACCTAGGTACTACATGATACAGGGTGTTCATTTTGGATCTTTACAAGCGTTGGGATTCACCCAGGAAAAAGTTTGCAAGATTAGCTTATGAAACTTCATACTTGGACTATTCTATACCCTCTTTCAAGGTTCCTGGTGTTTCGGAGCTGTAGCACCCCGGGAAGTGTGTTTTTTCATCAAAACTACCAAAAGGATTTTTTTGCTGGTGCTGAGACTTTGCTAATTTTTTTTGGGTATTTTCCATGCCAATCCCAAAGTTTCATGGAGATTGGATGTGTTTTTCGGTCTCAGAATTTCGAAAAAAGTGGCTGGAAAGACTCTAAAACGGCTCAAAAATCGACATTTTAGAGTCTTTCCAGCCACTTTTTTGGAAATTTTGAGACCGTAAAGCACATCCAATCACCATGAAACTTTGGGATTGACATGGAAAATACCCAAAAAACATTTATCAAAGTCTCAGCACCAGCAAAAATACACTTCCCGGGGTGCTAGATCTCTGAAAACACCAGGAACCTTGAATGAGGGTATAGAATAGTCCAAGTATGAAGTTTCATAAGCTAATCTTGCAACCTTTTTTCTGGGTGAAGCCCAACGCTTGTTATAAAGATCCAAAATGAACACCGTGTATGACTGTGTTTTTGTGCACGCTATACGGTGATGCAGCATCAGAAACCAAATCAGATTTAACCCATATTCGGCCTCCGCAGTGATAATATCCTCGCCCGCGGATGATCTTGGCTGGCTGTCCGAGGGAGACTCTCTCACCCTGACTGCAGTTGCCTCTCCTGCACCCGATGGAGTGGATGTGTCTGCAACGTGGCTATTTGAGGGGGGTGATGTTGATACAAGCATCTACACCAGTCTCTCAGCCACGACAACAGATTCTACCGCAAAACTGGTCATTGGCTATCTAGATGCATCCCTTAGCGGGTTTTACACATGTGTCTTTGTATTTGGTGAACAAGAAATCTTGACTAACAGCTCTGCCGTGGCAGTTGCAGGTATATACTATTATACATGAATAATAATACTTGGTTTCACTAATTGAATCACATTATCCACATGGTAACCCCTTATCACCCACTAGGTATCACCATGGTAACCCCTTATCACCCACTAGGTATCACTATGGTAACCTCTTATCACCCACTAGGTATCACCATGGTAACCCATTATCACCCACTAGGTATCACCATGGTAACCCCTTATCACCCACTAGGTATCACCATGGTAACCCCTTATCACCCACTAGGTATCACCATGGTAACCCCTTATCACCCACTAGGTATCACTATGGTAACCTCTTATCACCCACTAGGTATCACTATGGTAACCTCTTATCACCCACTAGGTATCACCATGGTAACCCCTTATAACTCACTAGGTATCACCATGGTAACCCCTTATCACCCACTAGATATAAGATATCACCATGGTAACACCTTATCACCCACTAGGTATCACCATGGTAACCCCTTATCACCCACTAGGTATCACCATGGTAACCCCTTATCACCCACTAGATATAAGATATCACCATGGTAACACCTTATCACCCACTAGGTATCACCATGGTAACCCCTTATCACCCACTAGGTATCACTAGCTATCCCTCATCTCCGCTGGCGGTTGAAGGTGGGATGTTGATGATAACTGCGGTCGCTCTGACTACCTATGAGGTTGATTGGGTTGCATGGATGGTGGATGGTGATTATATCCATCCTGATGGTGACAGCAATATGAATGAAAATAAGGTAATTGCTACTATTCTGCGTCCGTCGTACGTATACTGGATTTGTGTTTTTGTGAATACAAAACTCTATCGATGCGGAGAGAACAGGGGGTTATAACGGTTCCCACTGCCTCCGAACTGTGTGTCACACTGTTTGTCCCGCTGCCACAGTAAATTTAATCATTGTTTGGAACGCGCGGTGCATTTTCCGAGATGTGAGACCCACCCCAATGCGCGTCGGTACACTGACCGTGGGAAAATAATGATGATGTGACTGATTGCCAGGTTAGACTGTTTTTCGCGCGCCCCGCTTGTTTTTATAAAATAAAATAAAAGAGTTTGTACAAAACAAGTGACTGACAATTGTGATATGAAGTCCAACAATTTGTCGATATCGACGATATCATCTTGTGCATTTAAAAAATTTCCAATTAGAACAGAACAAAAGGTTGGTATATCTACTATGTACCTACATCTAAAGTTCCTTTATATCCTAATCATTTTTCCCCCATTTTAGTATTCTAGAACTAATTCGGATGGGGCCTATGAGACGACTGTGACACTGATGGTTTTCAATACATCGATATCCTGGGACGGCGCAAATATTAAAGTTATATTCTCGTCTCAAGATATCCAGGCATATAAATCCGCTGATCTAATCGTCCTTTGTAAGTCTTATCTTCTATCTTCATATTAATAATAATCTTGTCCTGCAGCAGATATCATTCAGTATATTCCGGTCTATATATAATCAGTTTATTATTGTATTATTGTTTTCAGCCCGATATAGCTCTCCCTCGTCGCAATACATCCCCGGAGCAACAACGACCTCAATTGTGTGTGCCTTTGAGGGTCCTCCCCAACCATCTATCGCCTGGCAAATGAGCGACTCAGGAGAGTATGTTATAGCAGATCATGTTGTTTCATCAAGCTAATATTTCACAAATACCAACCCTAGTTCTGCGACCATCACACCATTCACACTATGAATTATTACAGTTCGTTCATGGTCTGGGACGATGCTGATTCCGATGGTAATGCTGTAGTCACTAAATTTGAAGTTGGTAGTACATATGTTTACAAGAGTTCTCTCCCCTGGAGCTCCGGAACTAAATATGTGTAAGTTGAGTCATAGAGAGCTCTGCAGAACTAAATATACGAGAGTAAGTTGTTATAGAGATGCATGATTAGGTGCTGATTCAGCTACAAAGGAACAGAGAGACAGCATCACTAGAAAATAGGGACCTTGCCTGCGAACATGAGGGGCACGACGTGCCCAAATAGGGACCAAGCTGCTAAATTTTGTTATATAATATATCTTCAGACGATGTATAGCTACTTATTCGCGATTTGACAATGGAGAGTTCCAAGGTGGCACCATTCAATCAACTACAGCTCTGTTAACTGAAGTTGGTAAGATATATCACTGCTGTCAGACATGTAGCTGCCTTGTTCGACCCTCCTTCCCCAAAAAACAAAACAAAGATGTAGCTGCAGTTATGGATAATTTCAGATTTATTTGTCGGGCTGCAATGACTCTCCAACCTCAATTACAGGTATTGTTAGCTTTACGGCACCTGATACAATTGGAATTGGCGAGACAGCAACATTTACTGCAAAGGTTGACTATCCGCCCTCATCCAGTGCGGAACTCTTCCAGAGAGGTGGAGAGACTACCTTTGTGACAGAGTCAACCACCGTCTCCTCGAGCATGGTAAAGCAGACAGACAGACAGACAGACAGACAGACAGACAGACAGACAGACAGACAGACAGACAGACAGACAGACAGACAGACAGACAGACAGACAGACAGACAGATAGACAGACAGACAGACAGACAGACAGACAGACAGGATCTAAGAGATCTCTGCATTACAGAAAAAGTACGTTTTGACGAAGGATATGAGTGACACGGACAGTGGTTGGTACCAGTTCCAGGCAACCTATAACGTTGGCTCAACTGGCACCTTCTCTACCTACATCAATGTTGTTGGTGAGTGCACTACATACTACAATATCTAATGTATCACATAGTAAACGGGGCGCTATTGTCACTCTGTCACATCCTAATGGAGTGGCCGATTCGACCACCCTTTCTAATGGAAATGTGATCCACACCCCCCCCCCCCCCACAGTAGTAGTGTTCTCAACACGTATACTACATGTTGTACATGCCGTTGTCTATTTTGTTAGGCGTTAGCATAGCTGAATACGAGAAACACAGTGTTTCTGCCATTTTATTGATTCAGTACCACTTTTTGTTTATCTTGTTAGTATTTTGTTCATTGTGTTTCAGATCAGTGCGGGGTTCTCACAGCGCCAAACAATGGAGCACTTGACTGTACAACCGACTATACCACTCTCTCTGATGCTACATGTACCTTGGAGTGCAATGATGGGTACAAGGTACAAATTGGTTCCTGTCTATTTCTCTCTCTCTCTCTCTCTCTCTCTCTCTCTCTCTCTCTCTCTCTCTCTCTCTCTCTCTCTCTCTCTCTCTCTCTCTCTCTCTCTCTCTCTCTCTCTCTCTCTCTCAAATCATATATCTCACTTATTTAGGCGTACCGTGGCGTCACAGAATACACCTGTACTGATGGTGTCTGGAGCCAGAACTCCATCACAAACCCTTCCAACAAAGTTGACAAATGCTCCCGTAAGTAATAACTAATTTAATACAAGTAAGTAATAACTAATTTAATACATCAAAACAGCACTGGAATAATGGACAGAATTCGTCGTGTTATGAAATAAATGACAGTGTGAATTGTAAGCCACACACGCAGAATTCGTTGATTTTCTCCTCAGCTTTGGATTTCTTGTTTTACTAACTAGTTAGTTTGACTGAGTGGAGTTCGAAAAGCCCCACGGAGCTTCCTAATATACTGTGCTAATGAATTTCCCCTCCGCATGACAAGCTTCGTAACCAAACATTAACCACTGCAGGTGTCACGTATCCAACTGCGTATTACATAACTGTGGAGGTTAAATTCGACCTCCCCTGGACGGCATCCTGTACCGACTACTTCGGTGATTACATCAGAATGGCTTTCTACTTTTTCCTCAAAACCGCTGATTCAAGTCTGACCTGTGTGTCGAATGGAGACTGCGAGCTGGTAACTAATATTATTCTTAAAGTTTAAAGGTGGCCCAATACATTTCTGAGGTATGGCTCGTCCCCAGCGATTATAGGGCCACCTTGTATATAATAGTCGTGCCGAGGGTACGAACATCACCACCATCAATCCCCCTGCAGGTGCAAACCTGGTTTGAGTACGACAGTATAAGTAATAGGTGTAAAACGAATGGTAAGGTTCTATCGCTGACCGGCCGGTGGAAACAGTTCAGTGGAACGGAAACAAAGCAAACAACTGAACTGCATGCTGAGTTGCTTACCTTCCTTTCCGCTACATCCTTCACACCATTTGATGGTACACTATAATACCCCCCTCATACAACATTTAGTAGCACCCCTTCCCCCGTATTATTATTTAGTAACCAATCACAGTCCAATATACACTGTACTACTAGAGAACCCGGTTTATAACTAGGGATCTCGTTGGCAACTATAATTCTCCTAACTATAAAATACAACCTTGGGTATGATATCCCCCTTCTTCTATCCTCCTGTGCTGTCTCTCGCATGTTATCGCACGTTTAGTCTTCCCAAGAAGAGAGGGGACACTGTACCCAAAATACAACCTCCCTCCCACACAGTACTGGATGATAATGGGTGCTACGATTCGGACGATGATTGTTTCAAGACTACTAGTGATTGCCTCCTCTCTCCAGATACCATAGACTTCTCAGGACTTTGTAGCAGTAGCTCCAGAAAGAGGCGATCTTTAGTCGGTGGCTGTAAGTTAATTACACCAGACAATTAGTTTATTAAAGCAGATAACTAATAGCTACTATGCTCATCACTATGATAGTTGATTTGGTAACGCAATAACCCCTACATTGCGGGCACGCTAAAACGTGCCTTACTATCGCAATGCCCTACAGAGGGGTAATTTCCTTACCAAATAGTTAATGAGGTCAGATTGGAGCTGTAACATTATATGTTTCAGCGTCTGATGGTGACAATGTTAATTTGAAAACTAGAGATGCGGTCATTGTAACGGATGATGTCACATGTGACAGTGGTTACGTTCCCTCTGGAGACAAGTGCAGTAAGTTGTACTTTAATAAGTGTCTGAACGTTAGGTAGGATATTAGAAATAACAAAATATGCCGGCCCAGATTATTATTATCCCCCTCCCTACCAGCGTGACAACCCCTCCCTAACAACGTCCCCCTCCCTAACAACGTCCCCCTCCCCTCTCTAACAACATCCCCCCTCCCTAACAACGTCCCCCTCCCCTCCCTATAACAACGCCCCACTCTCTAACAAAATATGCCGGCCCAGATTATTATTATCCCCCTCCCTACCAGCGTGACAACCCCTCCCTAACAACGTCCCCCGCCCTAACAACGTCCCCCTCCCTAACAACGTCCCCCTCCCCTCCCCTCCCTAAAAACTTCCCCCTCCATAACAACGTCCCCATCCCCTCCCTAACAACGTCCCCCGCCCTAACAACGTCCCCCTCCCTAACAACGTCCCCCTCCCTAACAACGTCCCCCTCCCTAAAAACGTCCCCCTCCCCTCCCCTCCCTAAAAACTTCCCCCTCCCTAACAACGTCCCCCTTCCTAACAACATCCCCCTCCCTAACAACGCCCCCCTCCCTAACAACATCCCCATCCCTAATAACGTCCCCCCTTCCTAACAACGTCCCCCTCCCTAACAACGTCCCACCTGACACCTCCCTAACAACGTCCCCCTCCCTAACAACGCCCCCCTCCCTAACAACATCCCCATCCCTAACAACGTCCCCCCGCCCTAACAACGTCCCCCCCTCCCTAACAACGTCCCCCCTCCCTAACAACGTCCCCCCTCCCTAACAACGTCCCCCTCTCTATAACAACTCCCCACTCTCTAACAACTTCCCCCTCCCTAACAACGTCCCCCTCCCTAAAAACGTCCCCCTCCCCTCCCTAAAAACTTCCCCCTCCCTAACAACATCCCCCTCCCTAACAACGCCCCCCTCCCTAACAACGCCCCCCTCCCTAACAACATCCCCATCCCTAACAACGTCCCCCCTTCCTAACAACGTCCCCCTCCCTAACAACGTCCCACCTGACACCTCCCTAACAACGTCCCCCTCCCTAACAACGCCCCCCTCCCTAACAACTTCCCCCTCCCTAACAACGTCCCCATCCCTAACAACGTCCCCCTCCCTAACAACGCCCCCCTCCCTAACAACGTCCCCCTCCCTAACAACGTCCCCCTCCCTAACAACATCCCCCCTCCCTAACAACGTCCCCCTCCCCTCCCTATAACAACGCCCCCCTCCCTAACAACATCCCCATCCCTAACAACGTCCCCCCGCCCTAACAACGTCCCCCCCTCCCTAACAACGTCCCCCCTCCCTAACAACGTCCCCCCTCCCTAACAACGTCCCCCTCTCTATAACAACTCCCCACTCTCTAACAACTTCCCCCTCCCTAACAACGTCCCCTCCCCTCTCTAACAACATCCCCCCTCCCTAACAACGTCCCCCTCCCCTCCCTATAACAACGCCCCACTCTCTAACAACTTCCCCCTCCATAACAACGTTCCCCTCCCAGTGATGTGCTCGCCTGGTAGTTACCAATACCAGAAGGAATGTGTGACGTGCCAGCAGGGAAGCTACCAAGCACTCTCCGGCCAGACTTCCTGCTCCTCATGTCCTTCTGGCACTAGCACACTTACAGAGGGTAGCACCTCTGCAGACTCCTGTGAAAGTAAGTCAATGGGATCGTTGTTATGTTGAAAAATGTCAGGTACTTCCGAGGTACTTCCGAGGTACTTCCGAGGCATATAATCAACTATATGTACACAGTACACTATCTATATTTTATGAAAGATATTATAACTACCCCCCCCCCCTCATTAATCAGATATCTGTGTGGTTGAGAGTGTTACTCATGGTGTCTCAGTACCACCTGCTAACTGGCTGGTACGGGAAGGTTCTCTCGTAACGGTTATATGCGATGAGGGCTATTCGATTAATGGTAGAGCCATGGATACCGTTACCATGGATCAGTGTGATATGGAGTTCTCTTGTTCAAGTAAGATTTGATAGTTTCTCTTGTTTAAGTAAGATTTTATCCTTTCTCTTGATCCTAAGACTTGATAGAAAATTATTTAGAAACAAAAGCAAGTTAAGATCCTCTGTGTTTTCTCTTGATCCAAGATGATTTCATAAACATTATTCCCTCAACTAGTTGGTATGACTAAAACCTCATCTGGTGACTACCAACATGTTATTTACCTGCAGGGGTTGAGTTAACAACAGATGCCCTGAACGTGTTTTCTGGAAGTGACATTGAGCTGACGTGTACCATAACCAGAACAAGTGTACCTGCATCTTGCACCTGGATACGGGACGATGTTACCATAGCAACCACTACACACATTACCAAGTGCGTCATCATACCGGCCCTATAATCCAGATATAACAAACGATAACTTATAACTAATGTTACATTGTCTAGGGTCAGGGAGGGTGAGTTTGAGTGCAAGACGGCTGTGAGCTCTGTTGTTGATAGTGCCCACTACATCTGTACCGATGGTAGTGACGAAAGCTCCAGTTTACACATTAGAGCCCTTGGTAAGAACAAATCTGACCTCTATTATAAGCCCCCGCACCCGTTCAGCTGTCTGCCCTATCATGAGCACCTTGATGGTATAACTACCCCTTCAAAGAACACAAACTTGAGGGTAAAATAGGAGTTCAACAGTTTCTCATCATCCCTCCCCCTCTCTCTCTCGCTCTCTCTCTCTCTCTCTCTCTCTCTCTCTCTCTCTCTCTCTCTCTCTCTCTCTCTCTCTCTCTCTCTCCCTCTCTCACTCTCTCTCTCCTCCAGGTATCTCGTTTGATAGTGCGGATATGACTGTCACGGAGGGTGTAGATCACACTTACGTGTGTGCTGTTTCAGTACCCCCAACATCTACCGCTATCATTTCTTGGACTAGGAACGAACAAGAGGTAATTAGGGATCTGTTACACCTAATGGGATAGCATAGAGAAATTGCAAAAACATCTGTATGGCGGTGCCATACCCCATTTGATTCTCGCGACAGTGCGCTCAGATGGGGTCGCGGTGCCAGACAGAAAAAAGAGTAGCCCCGGAACATCGTCAATATTTTGACATGTGTTTCCGTCGGGTATGGGCGGTATACAATTGCGCTAGATATTATTATTAGCCCCTAATCATGCTATTATAATGATTACCACCACAACAAATAGAAACACGTTGGTTTTACGTTGGTTGTGGCCTACTGAAACAGCCATATTGTATTATAATGGTTACCAAAAAAAAACACTCTACAAGGTGGGTGAGAGGCTGGAGTCTACTGCCAACCCTACCATTGCAACCCACACTGTCTCCTCTGCTGGACCCCTCGACTCTGGGGAGTATAGGTGTAGTGTGACCTACCTGGACATCGGCACAAGCACCTCCCAACCCAGCACTTTGACTGTCCTGGCCTTCCTGAGGCATCTCACCGATCTATCTGTCAGCGCTGGTAAGTGCACCCGGATTATATCGAATTACATCTGTTATAATAGTGTTGCTGTTGATGAATACCAAGTATAGTTGGTTGCCATAGCTACCATTATCCCCCACTAGGTGATGATGTGACCCTGGAGTGTACCGTGACAGAGGGATCTCTCATTTGGAGGAAGGATGGTGTGACCCTGTCAGGAATTACCAGTACCACACTGACACTCAGTACTGTGGTCAGAGAGTGATAGCTGGAGTGTATCAGTGTGCTGCCACACTAAACGGAGAGACCATCACTTCCACCTGCTACTGTCTCTGTTCTATCTGGTATGTATATTTGGGAGAGAGGGGTATATTTGGGAGAGGGGGGTGTATTTGGGGGTATATATGGGGAGTATATTTGGGAGGGGGGGTATATTTGATATCAGTTATCTACTACTTCTTTCTGTTATCTGTATGATAAGTTTGTAATTTGCCTGACTGTATAATTGGTTTGTTTCTCTCCATGATTTTCGGCCAGTAGCTGAGATTAACATTTGTATTTTGGTTCAGTTGGGCCGATTATCTACTACTACATTACCCCCCCCCCCCCTTCAGATAGTTTCTACCCCTCATCAACCCCTCCCCCCTTCAGATAGTTTCTACCCCTTCATCAACCCCCACCCCCCCTTCAGAGAGTTTCTATCCCTTCATCAACCCCCCCCCCCTTCAGATAGTTTCTATCCCTTTATCAACCCCCCCCCCTTTCAGATAGTTTCTATCCCTTCATCAACCCCCCCCCCTTCAGAGAGTTTCTACCCCTTCATCAACCCCCCCCCCCTTCAGATAGTTTCTACCCCTTCATCAACCCCCCCCCCTTCAGATAGTTTCTACCCCTTCATCAACCCCCCCCCCCCTTCAGATAGTTTCTACCCCTTCATCACGGATGAGGTGGTACCCACCCCAGTGGAACACTACCAGCACCCTGACCTCACTACCATACAGCTGGGACAATCTGCCACCTTCACCTGCACTGGTGGTGACGTTATAACCTGGAGGAGGGATGGTGCTGAGATCACCACAGGTGTTATCACCACAGAGGGTGATAGTACCCTGACTCTCAGTGCTGTCACTGAGTCATGTGTGGTACAGTGTGTTGTTGATGGGGAGTTGTCTAAACCAGGTAACTATTATACTGCATTGCTACCTTTCGTCATGTTAGTTTATCGTTGGCCACATTGATGCCTGAGTGAGATCGAGGTCGCGCAGCGACCGAGGTCGATCTCACATCTAGGCCTCCGGCCCGTTATTGATTTTAGAGCAAACTTTTTCAAAGACCTGGCTGCAAGGAACTACTGAACCGATTTACATCTCGTTTGTTGCTCCTGGCAGGTAATTGTCTCTAGTTTTACGGAAAATACCCGCGAGTATCAGCATTTGAGGAATAGTGGGTCAAAATTGACTCTAAACATGGGCAATTCTTTAAAGACCTGGCTGCAAGCTCCTACTCGGTCCTGGGACAATCTGCGGGTACTGGGAGAATCGTCATGGCCCTGTGAGCATGGGAAAATACCCGCCGATTCATCACGATGCGAAATGAGGCGGTAATTGACGTTTGAGTAGTGCTAGGTCAGCTAAAAAGGTCTCCCAAAACAGTCTGTCGCGCGGGATTTGCTGAAAAACGTGCTTTACATCGCGCGCACGTGAGTTCTTGCTGTCCACGGGCCGGGAGCCTATTCTTCGCGGAGCGAGAATAGGTTGCATTGGAGCCAAAGTTTATCGCAGAGAAAAGTTCAACCTGCTTACCACGACCACTCGGCCAGAGGCCCCTTATTTCTTCAGTCTTCTATCCCTCTATCCCCCACCACTAGCTGTACTGATATCTTCTAACCCTCTATCCCCCACCCTAGCTGTACTGATATCTTCTAACCCTCTATCCCCTAGCTGTACTGAACGTGATTGGTATCTCAGTGGGCCCTAAACCCCGTATCATCACCCCCGAATCTACCACAACCCTGGCCTGTACTGCTGTTGGTAGTGGTCTGGTTGAGATCCAGTGGCTGCTAGACAATATCCCCCTGGTGGAGGGTGTTAGTGTGACAAGTGCGGGATATCGGACTGTTAGTGTTCTAGAGAGCGGTGTCGCTGGGACTTATCGGTGTGTTGCCAAGTACACTGGTAATGTGGAGATATCATCTACATCTACTAAAATCACACTTGCCGGTAAGAACCAGGAACCGACCGAATCAGGAAATACTGGTCCCTGATTGGCTGATAACCAGTCACGTGTCCTAAATAACGAGTTCTGATTGGTTGTTTACTTGTTTCGGTCGTTTCCTGGTAAGAACAGCTGGTTATAACCTTACTTCACGTTGAATAACACCATACTATGTGCAGTGTTCTAACAGTCTCTCTTTCTGCAGAGGTAACCCTCCAGGGAGCTGTGGTAGAACCTGGTTCCTCACTGACCCTCTCCTGCGTCATCACGGGGGCCATCCCTACCTTTGTATACTGGACTCTGGATGGGGCCAAGGTGGAAACTCAGGCTGAGTTCACAACCACTTCCCTAACATCAGCCACTGCAACACTGACTATTGATAGTGTGATGGAGGATGGGAGGTACCGGTGTACTGCGGGACAGGCCTCCCAGCTCTCTGTCATCCAGTCCCCGGTAGCGGAGGTGGCTCTTATTGGGTTCTTGGAGCCACCAAGGGATACCATCTTGGAACAGGGAGATAGTGGAGAGATGGAGGTCACTGCCCGTCTTGATAGTGATAGTGAGATCGTGTGTAACAATGGAATAACCGCTAACACTGTGAACGAGGGGGAGGGTGTTTCCAGGGTTACTTTAGAATTCAATGACGTCATGGATACGGTGACTGTGATGTGTCAAGTTACCAGGGACAATCATGTTATTGCCACCACCGAGGCGCTACTATTTGTCATCGGTGAGTATTATAGGTGGAGATGATTTTAGTAATGAAGAGTAATTACTAACTTGTATTTTTTATGAATCTTTAACCCTCCGTCGGCCGTGCACCTTCCCCTTAGCTAATCTCAAACCCTCCCTCATTCCCTCAGATCCTCCTGAGATCACAGTTCCCGCACCCTCAATTGTGTATGGTGAGGTGCTAGTAGCTACCCTCACCACTACATACCTCTCCTCCTCTCCATCCGTCCACTGGACCGTTAACGGAGTGCGGACATCCGCATCAAGCTCGACAACCAGTGGAACCACCATTACCAGCCAGTTGAGATGGCCTGCCATGGTGGATCTGGAGGTGTCCGCAACTGTCCACCACTATGATATGGGAAGGGTTGCTACGGCAACTAAACATGTCACTGTGTATGGTGTGGAGAGTGTGGTTGGACCAGATGTGGCCGTGGTGGGGGGATCTTACAACTTGACATGTGTGGTTGATACAAGCCAGCAGGTGGAGGAGATTGTTTGGACATTGGATGGGGAGATGATCCGTCCTGATAATGTTCAGGAGATCAGTCATAATGACAACAAGGTATACTGCACCTGCCCCCAAATTATGGTTTGTTTGAATTTGTTCAAGCTATACACGAAGTACTGTATGAAGTACTGCCTCCAAGAAGTCTATAATCTACCCGCCTAACCAAGTAGTGCATGTTGTGTAGACCTGATTTATCGTTGCCATGACTACTACGTTGCCATGACTACTACGTTGCCATGACTACTACGTTGCCATGACTACTACGTTGCCATGACTACTACGTTGCCATGACTAAGCTACGTTGCCATGACTACTACGTTGCCATGACTACTACGTTGCCATGACTACTACGTTGCCATGACTACTACGTTGCCATGACTAAGCTACGTTGCCATGACTACTACGTTGCCATGACTACTACGTTGCCATGACTACTACGTTGCCATGACTACTACGTTGCCATGACTACTACGTTGCCATGACTACTACGTTGCCATGACTACTACGTTGCCATGACTACTACGTTGCCATGACTACTACGTTGCCATGACTACTACGTTGCCATGACTACTACGTTGCCATGACTACTACGTTGCCATGACTACTACGTTGCCATGACTACTACGTTGCCATGACTACTACGTTGCCATGACTACTACGTTGCCATGACTACTACGTTGCCTTGACTACTACGTTGCCATGACTACAATATATTTGTTACTAACCAGCTGTCAGCAGATCCATTCAGTGCTAACCCTACCATACCTAAGTGTAGCTGATTACGGTGTCTATATTTGTGGGGCTGAGTTCAGTGATGGTTCTGTATCCAGTTATACCCATCATCTAGTACAGTCAAGTAAGTAAAGATAACCCGGGGTGTATGTATATATTTCGGAGACAATAACCATTACACCCACGTGACACTTCCTCTAACCCCATACCCCCTCCTCAGCCGATTGTGCCGTTCCCGATATTCCCAATGCTCTTTACCCCGGGGGTGCCCCTGTAGAGGTAATTGGGCACACGGGCACACTGGAGGTAGTGTGTGGAGAGGATACCATTGTAATGCAGTGTCAACTTGGAACATGGGATACACAGATAGTAGCGTGTCCAGGTTTGTAATTCTTGTGTCAACTAGGAACATGGGATACACAGATAGTAGCGTGTCCAGGTTTGTAATGATCTTGTCCTTTGTGTTCAACTTGGAACATGGGATACACAGATAGTAGCGTGTCCAGGTTTGTAATTCTAGTGTCAACTAGGATCATGGGATACACAGATAGTAGCGTGTCCAGGTTTGTAATTCTAGTGTCAATTAGGATCATGGGATACACAGATAGTAGCGTGTCCAGGTTTGTAATTCTTGTCCTTTGTGTTCAACTAGGAACATGGGATACACAGATAGTAGCGTGTCCAGGTTTGTAATTCTAGTGTCAACTAGGATCATGGGATACACAGATAGTAGCGTGTCCAGGTTTGTAATTCTAGTGTCAACTAGGATCATGGGATACACAGATAGTAGCGTGTCCAGGTTTGTAATTCTAGTGTCAACTAGGATCATGGGATACACAGATAGTAGCGTGTCCAGGTTTGTAATTCTAGTGTCAATTAGGATCATGGGATACACAGATAGTAGCGTGTCCAGGTTTGTAATTCTAGTGTCAACTAGGATCATGGGATACACAGATAGTAGCGTGTCCAGGTTTGTAATTCTTGTCCTTAGTGTTCAATTAGGATCATGGGATACACAGATAGTAGCGTGTCCAGGTTTGTAATTCTAGTGTCAACTAGGATCATGGGATACACAGATAGTAGCGTGTCCAGGTTTGTAATTCTAGTGTCAACTAGGAACATGGGATACACAGATAGTAGCGTGTCCAGGTTTGTAATTCTAGTGTCAACTAGGAACATGGGATACACAGATAGTAGCGTGTCCAGGTTTGTAATTCTTGTCCTTTGTGTTCAACTAGGATCATGGGATACACAGATAGTAGCGTGTCCAGGTTTGTAATTCTAGTGTCAACTAGGAACATGGGATACACAGATAGTAGCGTGTCCAGGTTTGTAATTCTTGTCCTTTGTGTTCAACTAGGATCATGGGATACACAGATAGTAGCGTGTCCAGGTTTGTAATTCTAGTGTCAACTAGGATCATGGGATACACAGATAGTAGCGTGTCCAGGTTTGTAATTCTAGTGTCAACTAGGAACATGGGATACACAGATAGTAGCGTGTCCAGGTTTGTAATTCTAGTGTCAACTAGGAACATGGGATACACAGATAGTAGCGTGTCCAGGTTTGTAATTCTTGTCCTTTGTGTTCAACTAGGATCATGGGATACACAGATAGTAGCGTGTCCAGGTTTGTAATTCTAGTGTCAACTAGGAACATGGGATACACAGATAGTAGCGTGTCCAGGTTTGTAATGTCCTTTGTGTTCAAATCATAATACCATCTGAACACTGAACATGGTTTCCCAGAAGTCTGGATCTGTAAATTGTATATCAATCTCCATCCAATATAATCCCATGTTCTCCCCCAGCGATATCAGAGGCTCTCATGATCCAGCTGATAACTGGAATCTGTGTTCTGGTGGTGTGTGTCGTGGTCGCTCTAACTGCCCTTCTACTCTACAAGAAGAACAAACGGGAGAGATCTGTTTCGCCTGAGGCACGGCCTGAGTAAGTTATATTCAATAATACTTCATAATCTTTACGACTGTTTCTTCGTGGGCAGACTTTTGTTTCACAATTATATCATGATCAGCTGGTAATAATATTACTAATATTTGTTCAGTAGGGGGGGGGGGTGGGGGTTGCCTGGCTAGACTGTGTTTCGGGCGCCCCGCACCTACTTTTAAAAATGTAAAGGGAGGGTTAGAACATAACAAGGGGAGGGGGTATCAAAGGTAATATTGACACACATTCCCTCCCAATGCAGTACCGTAATGGATTTCAAGATGAGGCTACAAAGAGATGGCTACATTAGTAACCCGGTCCTTCAGTCAACCACTAGTAAGTTACAACAACAACAGTCACTAGCTACATTCTGAAATTACCCCTGCACATATATTATATGTATTGTGAACTTCAATCACTAATCCCACTAATAGTAATACAATAAGTAATTGGTATGCTGTATTAATACTGATATCTTCCAGACGAATATCTCGATGACGACGAAGACGTGTTGGAGAGGGAGATCACTGCCATTTCAACTCATTAAAGATGGAATTGGAAAGAGACCAATGATTTAAACCATATTTATATGGTCAAGTGTTTCTACTATAGTAGTAGAAATTCTACTCAGACAGTATTATTATATTTGACTCATGTCAAATAAAAATAGAACAAAGTTTATTAATTAACAAATAGATTTCCATTCATATGATATGTGATTGCACACAATGTTATTTACTGAGTGTTTCCCGTAGCGACCCTTGGAGTTGGACTTTATCAGCAAGTTGGTGTGCAACGTAGTATACGTTCGCGTTTTATTAATATTAATAAAATAAGGATCAGCACACACCTACGCCAAATTAAAAATTAAAATTTTGATTTTGGAGCCAGACACACCATGCGCTGTTAAAATTCTCACCCCCTGTATGGCGGGGCCATACCCCGATTCCCCCCCCCCCTTTCTCACAGTAACAATCTCGCGCGCCATTTTTACGGCCGTCAAAATGGTGCGCGAGATTACTACTGTGAGAATGGGGGGGGGGGGGGAGAGAATTTTAACAGCGCTGGTGTGTCTGGCTCCAAAATCAAAATTTTAATTTTGGTGTAGGTGTGCCGTGTGTGCTGACCCTAATCATTATATTATGTAAATGTAGTTGTAAATGTAAGTTAAAAACATTTTAGTTTTTCCAGCTTTTCATATACATTGTTTAACTTTTGCCACCATTTGGGGACTATTGGATAATATTTAACCGATTATTTATTGTGGGCAACATTTTTGCTTGCCAGTGATATGATGCAATGATGCATCATGATCTGTATGGCGGCGCCATACCCCATTTGATTCTCAAATCTGACAGTGCGCTCAGATGGGTCGCGGCGCCAGACAGATCATGATGTAGTAGGAACATGGGTTGGAAACACACTGAAGTTGGTACTGGTAGCGCGCATTCAACTCTCAACCGCGTGCCGGCGGCGCCGCCGACCCCATCTGAGCGCACTGAGAATCGAATGGGGTATGGCGCCGCCATACAGACCGCGTGAAACACACTTCGCGGTTCGAACTTAACCGCGAAACTTCAGTGTGTTTCACGCGGTTGAGAGTTGAACGCGTGCGACCAACTTCAGTGTCTCCACTCTCCAGTCTCTACCCACTATAATAGTCGGAATCATGGAAAAATACGACCGTGTACAGACTGGGCTGAACAAATTATTTGGTCTGTATGGCGTCGTTTTGTCCGGTATATACGACTCCATACAGATTCGGTATGGTATCGTTCTGTATAGTGCCGGTCTGTATGTAGTAGGGGCCGGGGGGGGGGGGGGGGGGGGGGTATTTCTTCGCAGACTCTCTTGGCCGTGGCGTGAGAACAATTCTAGCCACTATACATACTTATAATCACTGACACTCACTAGTGAGACTGAGTGTAAGTGATTTATTGGAAAAGGTAAAAAACTCTGATATACCAAGGACAGTAAATGAAAATCTGACATACATAACATGTGACTCGATTCCTCATTCACATTCCGTTCCGGAAACTGATGTCCATATACTTCATTCACAGATCAAATAAATTATCATTACAACTATAAACCCTTTCCTTCAAAAGATGTATCATGCAAGTAGAGGTGTTGTTTATAATTGTCCCTGCTTGACAGTTCGGATAGTTTCTGAGACAGACTTGACAGCTTCATCAATCTTCTCAGGGGGTAGGACGCTGAAAGAAAGCCTAATACAGGGCGAATCTCCTTCCAACTGGAACGCAGCACCTGAAAAATTAATGTTTTTATAAATACAGAAATCCTTTCTGGGTCTGTCTTTGTGTTTTATCATTTCAGTCCCTCCTACCCAGCCTTGGCCCAACATCAATTGACCCATGGTATTTTGAAAATGGCCGTAGTCACCATTGTCTCTAGTTACTAATACTACATAACACTACATTGCACGTCTGACGTCTACAGTTATATGGCCGGATTCGACGATGCTTCCGGCAACCCAACTATCTATGTAAACTTTTCCACGAACCCAGTTCGTGGAAAAGTTTACATAGATAGTTGGGTTGCCGGAAGCATCGTGTGCCTTGGCCTTGCTATATAGCAGCTACGAGTAGTAAAGCAATAGGAGTAAGACAAATATTTACACAGTATGCTACACTGTAACTGACACTGTAACTGACACTGTAACTGACACTGTAACTGACACTGTAACTGACACTGTAACTGACACTGTAACTGACACTGTAACTGACACTGTAACTGACAATAGTTTAAATAAGTTCAAATAAGTAGCTAGACATACAGATCAGATACACAGTGAGAAGTATGCAGTGCATGACAACTTGGCGTGTGGGCTGGAACCTGTCTTGCACTCAGACCGGGTCGGCCAGACAGGGTGATATATAGAGTCCCTGTTTAACTTACCAGGCACGATAGCAACTCCCCTATCAATGGACCTCTTAGCAAGTTCAGTGGTATCTTTAAATCCATGGAGTTTCACCCAAAAGAACATTCCCGCCTGCAAAATAATAGCAGCTAGTTTGTCATAATCAATCTATCACACGGCAGTGCAGTCAGTAGTGATCAGTGATAGTTCTAACAGCACTCAGATCAGACAGTAACCCCACACCAACTCCTCTCAGTTACCGGTAACTAAGAGGAGCTGGAGAGGTGTGTGGCGTAATTACCTCAGGGGCGATCCACGTTCCCAGGTCAGACATGTGTTTGTCCAGTGCTGCTTCTGTAGCATCCCTCTGTTTCTTGTAGTGTCCCGCCACGGTGTTGGCGTGCTTCAAAAACCCACTGACACCGACCTCTTGGAAAAAGGTCTGGGCTATCACTTGAGACACATTACACGAGTTTAGAAGCGTCACCTGGGGAGAGAGAGAACATTACATACACCCGGCCCATATCATTGATACGACCTGTATCACATATTTCGTCCTACCCAGCACCCCCCACTCTGCAGCGGGGGGAACTCAGGTTCTTCGTGCCAGCTGAGTTCTTCGAGCTCAGTCCCGTTGCCGTGGACCTGGTTGGCTGATGGTCCAGTGATTACGGTCAAATCACACCGGCTCTCTCCCCAATCTTGGGGAGTAAACTTTGCCAGAGACCTTGCCGAACTCAACTATGGCACCGAGCTCTTGCAGTGCGGCTGGTCCCTGCTGGGATTTGGTTCGGCGGTCGATTGATGAGCGGTTGGTTGACGATTGATATCAGTCGTTGATCGATCGTTTGTCGGTCGGTCGTCGGGCTGAGTCTTAGTGAGGATCCCGGTTGAACTGATAATCTCACCCCAGCCAGTAACCTTGTTACACATGGCAACCCATGATTTGTAATCACCGAGGGCCTCTGCCTACTAGGCATGCCTGATGACCCTTCGGCTGTCTCCCATTTAATTATGGGGGTAAATTCTACGCCAGAGAACTAGCCTCCCTCAATTATGGCAACCCATGATTTGTAATCACCCGGCAGCTGTAGCCTTTAAAACAGCCCTCCTGTCCAACATCCCATATTGGTCGGACGGAGGTTACCTTCTCTCGCAAAAATAGGGGTTATTCCCCTGGGGAACCTCTGCCCAAATTTTTGCCACATACTACCTTTGCAGCTCCTCCACTGCCCCGACCTAGATGAGCTACGATACAAGCTCGACTACCAAGATATCATCAACAACATTCTCACTCCCAGCAACACACTGGATCTGCACAAATTCTCCAGACTAGTATACAGAAGTAACCTATTTGAATAAACCATCCCCAACCATCCCGACCTGAAAGAAGTAGCAAACCACAGGGCAAGAATCGCTACGGCCGGGGGATTCCAACAAAACCACACAATAAGGGACCCACGATTAAGGTAGGGCAGGTCTGGGCCACAACAAAGGGCCACCTCCGCCGTATGGCAAGTAATTACCCCGCAATAGTGCAACCCCTGGGAGCTGATAATTTGCCAAATGCTCACCAGAAGTTTACATAAGCGTTTTCATGCTTATCTGTGCTTGCTAAGAAATTAGCTGTCCGGACCCCCAGGTTGCATGCTGATAAGTACTGCTAGCGGTTTTGACCAAAGACCTGAGGTGTGATAAGATATTTCAGCCGTCACCGATTAGATGGTGAACCCACGGTATTGTCATATCCGGCAACCCACCTACCTCTACAGCTCCCTGGAGCAGTAGTAACCAAAGACCAGTCTGTGAGACAGGTAAATTCCATCCATTGTCCTGACAATATAGGTATGTCAGTCTAATATTAGATTCACTGTATCAAATACTCTTCTTGTGATGCCGGCGAAGGTTCGAGGGAAATTTTGAGCTTGCTCGACAAAATACCAGGACCCAAACCGGAACAACATCAACATTATCCCTACGTGTGGGGGACGGTGGCGAAGAGTGATATTAATATAGGTTGTCTGCCGACCATTGTGGGGCAGTAAAGTGGGAGGAATGACGGGCGGTGCAAAACACACACACACACACACACCCCCCACTCTACAGTCTACAAACATGCTCTACATGTACGATCCTTGTTATAGACCTCTTAGTAAGAGTCTTACACCACGTACCCCTGTCAGAGCATTGGCCTGACCCTATCCAGTATCCTCATTTCGCGAGAACTGCGGTCAGAGTACTGGCCTTGACAAACATACCGAGTAGTGTCGTTCCAGGTATGGGACCAGGGAGATGGGACAAGTGAGGAATCCAATACGAAGTCCAGGGCAGAGTATTTTACTAAGGGAGTCCAATCGGATCACTCTCCCCTCCGTGTCCATGGAGAGAAAAGTAGTGAGGTCTTTACCGTACTATGGGGAGATGGGGTCATTAATTTTGGATGCCGAAGTAAAGGGGGGGGGGGGGTTATTGTTAGAGGATTGTTTTTAGGCAGGACATTACTCACATTTAAGAAATAATATGGATCATCCTCTAAAATCAGGAAATCATACTCGCACGCTAGTTCATAAATTTCCCTCCGAGCTTCCTCCGGGACATTGGCCCCGCTAGGATTACACCCAGTGGGGCACAGAAGGAGTGCTTTTGGCCTTCTCCTGTCTTCTGGCCATGTCTCCAGGGCGTGCCTGAGTGCAGTCGGAGATAGCCCCCCTACTAGAGGATCCTCTTTAATAGGCACCATCTCAGCATTTAGCGAGTCTACCTGCAATGGGATGTTTTCAACTTAGTTCAAACAATAACACCATTTTGGGCTAAATATATGTCCAAATAAGGAGCGTTACCTTGAGCATGTTGGGACAGTACACTGGCTCTGCCAGAAGAACGTAATCACCAGGATCAATTAGGGCATTGAACATCAGATATGTTCCAAACTCTGCACCGGTTGTTACGATAGTTGCCCGTTCTGATAGGATAAAGTTAGATCAAAGAAAATTATAGATATAAGAATTGGCCCGTGTGCATGTGTTCGAGTGCCAATGTCGAATTTATGTTTGTCACCGAGCAGGTGATTCATTGAAACACCGCTCGGTGGCTGGGTGCCGTTTCATTACTGGGCAATAATAGCAGGTGACGGGGTTACCAATGTGTTTGGGAGGTGCTAGAAGATTAGAAAGGAGATCGGACCACCACTTTCTCAGTCCATCAATCCCTGACGTCTTGTTATACTGGAGCGCTGTAGACATAGCAGAGCCTTCTATCTGAAATTTAGTAATAATGTCAGAATGATAATGTGAGTGTGTCAGTGACACTGTCACCCCCTCCCAATGTGTCACGGAATTATTATCCTGTCAGACCAATGCTCTGACAGTTATTATCAGAACAGTAACACGCACACAAACACTCACACATACTACATACCTTGAACGAAGACCCGTCTCTGAGACCAATAGTCATGGACTCGAGGGGGAAGGTAGAGGAGGCGGGAATTCCAGCAGCCATGGACAGTATCTCCTTATCGGGGGGTAAACTGAACAAATAGTCCGATATCACCCTAATGGGAGAGGGCTTCCTTGCCAGGGCTGTCCGGCTGAGGAACTTTGTTATTGCTGCTGTTTTCTGCTTCATTGTCGGATCCGTCACATCATCATTATGATCCTGCTGGGACTGCATGGGTGCTGCTGCTGTGGGACTGGGGAAACACGGGGGAAATGAGACACGTGGGGGGTATCGTTAGAAAATAGATAATTGTTTCAATTCATTTCAAACTTTCCAAGAAATTCAAAAGATGCCTTCCCAGAAAAAGAAAACAAACACTGGTTATGCTGCTACAAGATGCATATGCATCGACTGTCTATTGGACAAAAAAGCGACCGTCGCAAATTATATTTTTCTACTTATCTTATGCTAAACAAACAACGGGAAGCGTGTAGTGGGAAATCAGAGACAGGGAGAGAGAGAGAGAGAGAGAGAGAGAGAGAGAGAGAGAGAGAGAGAGAGAGAGAGAGAGAGAGAGAGAGAGAGAGAGAGTTTAAAAAACGAAAGGTGAGCAAAGCATAACATTTCTACCACAACGGCATAATAACGTACACGTCTCATCTCACTATTAATGTCGTGATGGTCAGTATGGAGGGCACTGCAGATGTGTCGTGATGGTCAGATAGTTCATAGTGTGAGGAGCACTGATTAGATCTTCAGGTCTAGTGCAGGCTGTAGTAATACCTAGCTAACTATATATTACTAGAGGGTTGCATAAACTCCCGATATCACTGTGATGTAGTGTGAGACAGTTTGATACAGTGTGAGACAGTGTGACATTGTCTCACACTGCACTCTCCGAACCGGCTGTATAGTTTGTAACACGGTAACATGCCCCCCTGGCTAGATCAATACCACTTGGTAAACAATACAAAGATACTTCCGGTAAATTTCTGGTCGCTGGTGGTAACAGTGGTGGTAACAGGGCGTAGTAAACGGTAAAATATACCAACCGGTGATAATTACGGTTCCTAAATAATCGTACCTAATGGGATTACGAACTACGCAACTCACATACCTCCTACATATTAACAACAAGTGGAAAACTGGAACCTTTAATCTAATCTGTACCCCATTTTGCTAGTAATACTAGTTTTACAAATATTCCCGAGATGGCCTTATCATGCAACATATATGGGCCCATACTTTATTGGAATCAAGGATATATGCATTAATTGTCTGATGATGAGTCTCAAAACAACACGAGGTTACCATCTCATTGGTCCGAGAGAAGTTCACTCCGATTTCATTACAGGGTCTTAACTCCGATTTCATTACAGGATCTTAACTCCGATATCTTGCAGGGTTTTTCATTAATATCACGGGTTGATAGGGGACCTGAAGGAAAGTTATTAATTAGCTCAATCAATACAGCGGTACGGAGCGCTGTTTTTAATCACTTCTAGGGGAGGCACTGTTTAAAATAAAAGTTCTTTTTATTTATTTGTCACAGGCTAGAGCAAAACAGAAAAGTCTTGTTGCATGTTGCAAGCATAACTCCTATCTAAAACTTGTTTCGTTCAAACACATTTTATAGGAGCTCGTAAAAAGAGGGTTGAGGTTAACAAGGAACGACTGCTCACTTTTGATTTCATTTTATTTCAGATGGCCATTTCATCTTTCCCACGGTCTTTGCATGGGAAAGGTGCGCGGTGGAAAAACCGCACTGACAAACAACTCTCATCATAACGGGGTCATCGCGCGCTCCGTTTATGATAAAACTTAGCTATGAGAAGACTTGGGCTGATTGAGCTCAGACTCAGAGTAGAAAATCCCCAGAAAATGAGGTAAATTGATAAAATGTGAGAATGAACAGCGCTAATAATGAATACACCAAATTAATTCAAGGTTTTTACCTGGTAAATCGCACACCGCTATTAACGGGCCTCAAGGTGAATACAGGTTCGCAACTTTCTGAGGGGACACTCTGTATGAGGTGTGCATCTTTCAATCCTGTTCCACTGACAACTCTGAATGGGGTTACATGGGTTAGTTTAGTGATGTTTCGAGCCCAAAAGGCAGGCAGGTGGCCAGGTTCATACATGCACGTGCAAACAGGAGATTCTCTACCCCGCCGCTATGGCAACGGAAGTTCACGAAACACCTTCAGTAGTGCTCACCCTTTGTAAACCTGCACGTGCTACTTTTGTTTCCTTTGTGTTTGTTTGCCAGCTCTCTGTCCCGTTCAGAAGACTGGTGATTGCTGTTATAATCCTTCAGAAATACTACTGCAGCCCACTGTGACACATCCCAAGATGATCTGGAGTAGCTGGAGGACTGGAGTATTCATTCTGAAGATCTACAAAACTCACTCGTCTTGGGAATGTGTCACAGTTTGTGCCGCAGTAGTGAGGTTGTCCCCGATCTTCTGATTTCTTTGCAAACCAGGGAGCAATGTTGTCCAGCTGATCTAGCAATACAATTCCAGTAGAACATGTTATCATGTCAAAACTGGATTGATATTGGATAACAGCTGAATATCATTGTTCTCTGGTGAGCAAGGGAAAAGGAAGATCGGCCCCACGGGTACCATAAATCCTTGCCTACAAACCAAGTGTACACACATGAGGGTTTACCCAATTGTGTCTACATTGGTGAGAAGGTAGGGACAAGTGGCATCTGTTCGTTGTATCTCTCTTCAACATGGAACGGATTTCAAGACTTCTCCCCGCCCCCCCCCTCTATCTGGTGAGGGGGCTGCAGTAGAGGGGCAGAGTTTGCCACCTACCCTAGTGATAATAGGGGATGCTCCTAGGCTCCCCTTTTTATCCGGGGTAGGGACAGACTTTGCCCCTCAATTTTAGATGGAACGGATTTCAAGACTTCTCCCCGCCCCCCCTCTATCTGGTGAGGGGGCTGCAGTAGAGGGGCAGAGTTTGGCACCTACCCTAGTGATAATAGGGGATGCTCCTAGGCTCCCCTTTTTATCTGGGGTAGGGACAGACTTTGCCCCTCAATTTCAGATGGAACAGCTTTCAAGAATTTTCAGCGGCCCCCTCTATCTGGTGAGGGGGCTGCAGTAGAGGGGCAGAGTTTGCCACCTACCCTAGTGATAATAGGGGATGCCCCTCGGCTCCCCTTTTTATCCGGGGTAGGGACAGACTTTGCCCCTCAATTTTAGATGGAACGGCTTTCAAGACTTCTCAGCGGCCCTCTCTATCTGGTGAGCGGGCTGCAGTAGAGGGGCAGAAGATCTACAAAACTCACTCGTCTTGGGAATGTGTCACAGTTTGTGCCGCAGTAGTGAGGTTGTCCCCGATCTTCTGATTTCTTTGCAAACCAGGGAGCAATGTTGTCCAGCTGATCTAGCAATACAATTCCAGTAGAACATGTTATCATGTCAAAACTGGATTGATATTGGATAACAGCTGAATATCATTGTTCTCTGGTGAGCAAGGGAAAAGGAAGATCGGCCCCACGGGTACCATAAATCCTTGCCTACAAACCAAGTGTACACACATGAGGGTTTACCCAATTGTGTCTACATTGGTGAGAAGGTAGGGACAAGTGGCATCTGTTCGTTGTATCTCTCTTCAACATGGAACGGATTTCAAGACTTCTCCCCGCCCCCCCCCCTCTATCTGGTGAGGGGGCTGCAGTAGAGGGGCAGAGTTTGCCACCTACCCTAGTGATAATAGGGGATGCTCCTAGGCTCCCCTTTTTATCCAGGGTAGGGGCAGACTTTGCTCCTCAATTTCAGATGGAACGGCTTCCAAGATTTCTCAGCGGCCCCCTCTAGCTGGTGAGGGGGCTGCAGTAGAGGGACAGAGTTTGTCACCTACCCTTGTGATAAAAGGGGATGCCCCTCGGCTCCCCTTTTTATCCAGGGTAGGGGCAGATTTTGCTCCTCAATTTCAGATGGAAAAGCTTTCAAGACTTCTCAGCGGCCCCCTCTATCTGGTGAGGGGGCTGCAGTAGAGGGGCAGAGTTTGCCACCTACCCTAGTGATAATAGGGGATGCCCCTCGGCTCCCCTTTTTATCCGGGGTAGGGACAGACTTTGCCCCTCAATTTTAGATGGAACGGCTTTCAAGACTTCTCAGCGGCCCTCTCTATCTGGTGAGCGGGCTGCAGTAGAGGGGCAGAGTTTGCCACCTACCCTAGTGATAATAGGGGATGCTCCTAGGCTCCCCTTTTTATCCAGGGTAGGGGCAGACTTTGCTCCTCAATTTCAGATGGAACAGCTTTCAAGACTTCTCAGCGGCCCCCTCTATCTGGTGAGGGGGCTGCAGTAGAGGGGCAGAATTTGCCACCTACCCTAGTGATAATAGGGGATGCTCCTAGGCTCCCCTTTTTATCCAGGGTGGGGGCAGACTTTGCCCCTCAATTTCAGATGGAACGGCTTCCAAGACTTCTCAGCGGCCCTCTCTATCTGGTGAGGGGGCTGCAATAGAGGGACAGAGTTTGCCACCTATCCTCGTGATAATAGGGGATGCTCCTAGGCTCCCCTTTTTATCCGGGTAGGGGTAGACTTTGCTCCTCAATTTCAGATGGAACGGCTTCCAAGACTTCTCAGCGGCCCTCTCTATCTGGTGAGGGGGCTGCAGTAGAGGGGCAGAATTTGCCACCTACCCTAGTGATAATAGGGGATGCTCCTAGGCTCCCCTTTTTATCCAGGGTAGGGGGCAGACTTTGCTCCCTCAATTTCAGATGGAACGGCTTCCAAGACTTCTCAGCGGCCCCCTCTATCTGGTGAGGGGGCTGCAGTAGAGGGGCAGAGTTTGCCACCTATCCTAGTGATAATAGGGGATGCTCCTAGGCTCCCCTTTTTATCCAGGGTAGGGGCAGACTTTGCTCCTCAATTTCAGATGGAACGGCTTCCAAGACTTCTCAGCGGCCCCCTCTATCTGGTGAGGGGGCTGCAGTAGAGGGGCAGAGTTTGCCACCTATCCTAGTGATAATAGGGGATGCTCCTAGGCTCCCCTTTTTATCCGGGTAGGGGTAGACTTTGCTCCTCAATTTCAGATGGAACGGCTTCCAAGACTTCTCAGCGGCCCTCTCTATCTGGTGAGGGGGCTGCAGTAGAGGGGCAGAATTTGCCACCTACCCTAGTGATAATAGGGGATGCTCCTAGGCTCCCCTTTTTATCCAGGGTGGGGGCAGACTTTGTCCCTCAATTTCAGATGGAACGGCTTCCAAGACTTCTCAGCGGCCCCCTCTATCTGGTGAGGGGGCTGCAGTAGAGGGGCAGAGTTTGCCAACTACCCTAGTGATAATAGGGGATGCTCCTAGGCTCCCCTTTTTATCCAGGGTAGGGGCAGACTTTGCTCCTCAATTTCAGATGGAACGGCTTCCAAGATTTCTCAGCGGCCCCCTCTAGCTGGTGAGGGGGCTGCAGTAGAGGGACAGAGTTTGTCACCTACCCTTGTGATAAAAGGGGATGCCCCTCGGCTCCCCTTTTTATCCAGGGTAGGGGCAGATTTTGCTCCTCAATTTCAGATGGAAAAGCTTTCAAGACTTCTCAGCGGCCCCCTCTATCTGGTGAGGGGGCTGCAGTAGAGGGGCAGAGTTTGCCACCTATCCTAGTGATAATAGGGGATGCTCCTAGGCTCCCCTTTTTATCCAGGGTAGGGGCAGACTTTGCTCCTCAATTTCAGATGGAACGGCTTCCAAGACTTCTCAGCGGCCCCCTCTATCTGGTGAGGGGGCTGCAGTAGAGGGGCAGAGTTTGCCACCTACCCTAGTGATAATAGGGGATGCCCCTCGGCTCCCCTTTTTATCCAGGGTAGGGACAGACTTTGCCCCTCAATTTCAGGTGGAACGGCTTTCAAGACTTCTGAGCGGCCCTCTCTATCTGGTGAGGGGGCTGCAGTAGAGGGGCAGAGTTTGCCACCTACCCTAGTGATAATAGGGGATGCTCCTAGGCTCCCCTTTTTATCCGGGGTAGGGGCAGACTTTGCCCCTCAATTTCAGATGGAACAGCTTTCAAGACTTCTCAGCGGCCCTCTCTAGCTGGTGAGGGGGCTGCAGTAGAGGGGCAGAGTTTGCCACCTACCCTAGTGATAATAGGGGATGCTCCTAGGCTCCCCTTTTTATCCAGGGTAGGGGCAGACTTTGCCCCGCAATTTCAGATGGAACGGTTTCCAAGACTTCTCAGCGGCCCTCTCTATCTGGTGAGGGGGCTGCAGTAGAGGGGCAGAGTTTGCCACCTACCCTAGTGATAATAGGGGATGCTCCTAGGCTCCCCTTTTTATCCAGGGTAGGGGCAGACTTTGCCCCTCAATTTCAGATGGAACGGCTTCCAAGACTTCTCAGCGGCCCTCTCTATCTGGTGAGGGGGCTGCAGTAGAGGGGCAGAGTTTGCCACCTACCCTGGTGATAATAGGGGATGCTCCTAGGCTCCCCTTTTTATCCAGGGTAGGGGCAGACTTTGCCCCTCAATTTCAGATGGAACGGCTTCCAAGACTTCTCAGCGGCCCTCTCTATCTGGTGAGGGGGCTGCAGTAGAGGGGCAGAGTTTACCACCTACCCTAGTGATAATAGGGGATGCCCCTCGGCTCCCCTTTTTATCCGGGGTAGGGACAGACTTTGCCCCTCAATTTTAGATGGAACGGCTTTCAAGACTTCTCAGCGGCCCTCTCTATCTGGTGAGCGGGCTGCAGTAGAGGGGCAGAGTTTGCCACCTACCCTAGTGATAATAGGGGATGCTCCTAGGCTCCCCTTTTTATCCGGGGTAGGGGCAGACTTTGCCCCTCAATTTCAGATGGAACAGCTTTCAAGACTTCTCAGCGGCCCTCTCTAGCTGGTGAGGGGGCTGCAGTAGAGGGGCAGAGTTTGCCACCTACCCTAGTGATAATAGGGGATGCTCCTAGGCTCCCCTTTTTATCCAGGGTAGGGGCAGACTTTGCCCCTCAATTTCAGATGGAACGGCTTCCAAGACTTCTCAGCGGCCCTCTCTATCTGGTGAGGGGGCTGCAGTAGAGGGGCAGAGTTTGCCACCTACCCTAGTGATAATAGGGGATGCTCCTAGGCTCCCCTTTTTATCTGGGGTAGGGACAGACTTTGCCCCTCAATTTCAGATGGAACGGCTTCCAAGACTTCTCAGCGGCCCTCTCTAGCTGGTGAGGGGGCTGCAGTAGAGGGGCAGAGTTTGCCACCTACCCTAGTGATAATAGGGGATGCTCCTAGGCTCCCCTTTTTATCCAGGGTAGGGGCAGACTTTGCCCCTCAATTTCAGATGGAACGGCTTCCAAGACTTCTCAGCGGCCCCCTCTATCTGGTGAGGGGGCTGCAGTAGAGGGGCAGAGTTTGGCACCTACCCTAATGATAATAGGGGATGCCCCTCGGCTCCCCTTTTTATCCAGGGTAGGGGCAGACTTTGCCCCTCAATTTCAGATGGAACGGCTTTCAAGAATTTTCAGCGGCCCCCTCTATCTGGTGAGGGGCTGCAGTAGAGGGGCAGAGTTTGCCACCTACCCTAGTGATAATAGGGGATGCCCCTCGGCTCCCCTTTTTATCCAGGGTAGGGGCAGACTTTGCCCCTTAATTTCAGATGGAACGGCTTTCAAGACTTCTCAGCGGCCCCCTCTAGCTGGTGAGGGGGCTGAAGTAGAGGGGTAGAGTTTGCCACCTACCCTAGTGATAATAGGGGATGCTCCTAGGCTCCCCTTTTTATCCGGGGTAGGGGCAGACTTTGCCCCTCAATTTCAGATGGAACAGCTTTCAAGATTTCTTAGCGGCCCTCTCTATCTGGTGAGGGGGCCGCATGGCCATAGAGGGTCACAGCTGAAGACTTGAAATATAGAGTATGAAAGCTTCTGTCAATTTTTTGATTTATTACCATGATATTGCTTCTTATCTCTGATGTCGTTTCTCTTGTTAAAGAGGGGCAGAGTTTGCCACCTACCCTCGTGATAAAAGGAGGATGGGCCTCCCCTTTTTATCCAGGGTAGAGGCAAACTTTGCCCTCAGTTACCGTGCTGGCAAGCACTCTTTTTTTATTTTCATAAAACCGTGCTGGCAAGCACTCTTTTTTGTTTTTCACAATGCAACACTGTGCTGGTAAGCACTCTTTTTATTTTTTAAAATTCTTTTTATTTTTGTCACTTTTTTTCCAATGGGGGGAGGCACGAGGAGCTCATTGCTTAGCATTGAGCTCCTCGTGCCAGCCTTGGCCACACAGTACTATCCAATGTAATAGTTATGTGTGGCCAAGGTCCCATTGCCGTGGACCCGATTGGCTGATGGTCCAGTGAGTACGGTCAACTCACTCTAGACATAATCAAACACTAGCACACCCATAGTGTATAAGGGTTTTTTCATAAATTTACGTATGCCACACACATTAACATCACACATTTCAATTAATATGATACCTAAAACTTTTCGTTAATCGTATTTTTTTTCGATTTATCAAGAGTTTTAAGCATTTTTTCAGATTTTTTTTGTCGTATAGAAAAATATTCAAAACAGGGCGCTTTCCAGCGCCGCGACGCACTTTTAGCTGCTGAAAAAGTATAGCACGGCTGAAATCTTCACTGGAATATACTCTTTCAGCATCCAAACAACTAATGAATTGCGGTGCTGGAAAGCGCCCTGTTTTGAATGTTTTTCTACACGACAAAAAAATTAAATCGGAAATATACGATTAACGAAAAGTTTTAGGTACATCTTGTCAACCTTTAAACGTAACATTTCATCATCAAATAAATAACATTAATTACCTTTCACCGTGCACCATAAGCCATCACGGATACCATTTCTGATAGACCCCCATCCTACTGCAGCACATCCACACAGGTGCAGGATAACGAGTCTGTACCCAGTGAAACTCTGCTGCAGCACATCCACACAGGTGCAGGATAACGAGTCTGTACCCAGTGGAACTCTGCTGCAGCATATCCACACAGGTGCAGGATAACGAGTCTGTTGTACCCAGTGGAACTCTGCCATTGCTAGAGAGTGAGAAAATGTGATAAGTTTCTAAAACATGTTCCAGCTTATATATTTACACGGATTACTACATTGGGAGCAATACATTACGAGACAGTGAAATTCAGATTCAGACTGTGAAACACTGATATTTTGCTTCTTTTTATGTTGGTTCTCTAATTGTGGTCGGCTATCGTGGTGGTGTCAAAAACTAGACTTGTATTTATTGTGGTAAGTGTGGCACAGTGAAAGTAAGGCTACATGAACCTGGGTCGAAGTCTTGGGGCTGCGACTTGTGGTTTTGCGACCAATCGCTTTTCTTTTCTCTGTCTCTGTCTTTCTTCCCAACTACCTACTTGTTGGACATATTTTTAGCCGCAATCTGTCAGATTATGTTTACTTAGTTGATCACGTGGCTGGAAACAGTTTACAAACAACCATGTGACTCTAATAGAGCGGTGACTGGAAATGCCCCTGAACAAGGTCTTTTCCACACCCCCTAGGCTCCATACAGTGGGGCAGTTCCCAGGAAACACTCGCCCAGGCGCGCACACAGAGCGGATAACCCTGTATTACTATACTGTCGTGTCGCGGGGGGACGTGGCAGGATTTTACTAATAACATTGCAGTGCGACCACGTGCTCTCTATCACACCGCACCACGCGGCGTGTTTACTTTACTCTTGCACTACTGTCATTGGACAAGCCACACACAACACATATAATACGCTATTTCCGCCACCCTACTTTATGCTATACGCTTTTATTTTCCCAGAGACAATGCGTTTTCTTGTGCTCCTCGCGGCCTCTTTGGCTCTTGTGAGCGGATGTGCCGACACAATCGATGACTGTGCCTACTACAAGGATGCAGGATACTGCACGGATTTCAAGGATCAACTCCTTGAAATGTGCCCCAAAACATGTGGTTTCTGCAGCGGTGGAGGAGGTGGCGGTGATAGTGGAAGCGGTGGTGATCCAGGCACCGCTACTGATCCCCGAGCAGGTGGGTACGGGCTGGTAGATCAGTGAATCTTAACAAGGAAATATTATCTGTCAGCTGTTTTCTCTATCCCCAATGTGACAATTGACTTGTTTGTAGCAAGGGAACCAGAGAGCCCAGAGCTCTGTCGAGATACCTGCTCCACCAAGGATTGTGAGTGGTACAAGAGCCAGGGACATTGCGAACAGTTCTCCGCCGTGATGGTCATGAACTGTGCTTCATCTTGTGGATGGTGCGGAGCTCCCTGTGAGTACTGAACTGCTATTTGCCTAAATTATTTCTCCCTTGCAAATCAAGGTTTTAACGTTCGATCGAGTAGTCATGAATAAATACATGAGTTTTTTTAACATCCCACTACCACGTGCAGTGTGTTCTCCTCCCGACTTTGAGAACGGATGGAGCGACTTTGAAATGATGATGATTCCTAGCGGGGCTACCGTGAACGTCTACTGCTACGAAGGATTCACCAACTGGGGAGCTGACACCCTTACCTGCCAGAGTGGATCTCTCAGCGGAGAGCCCCGATGCGAGAAAGTTGACGAATGTAAGTTCTGATCAGTTTTCTCCCAAAAAAACACGTTTTAAGTCGAACACTGTCTGTACAGTGTACGTTTCAGCAAGCGAACAGGCAAGCTCCTACAAGACCGATTGCCAGAAGGCTGCTGAGGCCGCTCTGGAGCCCAGTTACAAGGATGGAAAATATGTTGTTCCCCAGGAATCCACCCATTATGTGCCCAAATGTGATTACTCAGGTAAGAATATTATAAAATGCCGTTGACATAGGTCTCAGGTTTAAAAAACTTCTGTAACTACAGACTGGGTGAAGAGGGCCTGACAGTATATTTGAGTATTACCCCATATTGTTTAGGTGGTTTTGAGAACGTCCAGTATGATGCTGCTAAGGGCCAGACCTTCTGTGTTGACTACAGTGGTAATGAAGTAGAGGGAACTCGATACTCCGGCCGAATGGAGTATGTCGATTGTAAGTTTAGTGATTTATTAGCAGCACTTTGACAGAGGCATAGGACTAAAAAGAGAATACTTTTGCTCATAGCGGTTCGGACTCGTGGGTATATATAAAACTATCTTTATTCCCCAGGCACCATGAACTCTGCCACAGAGTACTACAAGAGGTTGGCTGAGGAGGCTGCTTATGCTGCAGCCCAGGCTAACACCAACACATACAGTGAGGACACCTACGACTACAACAGTGGTGGCGATACTTCTTACGACACCTATGACTACGGTGCCGATACCTACGACTACGGTGCCGATACCTACGACTACAACAGTGGTGGCGATACTTCTTATGACACCTATGACTACGGTGCCGATACCTACGACTACAACAGTGGTGGCGATACTTCTTACGACACCTATGATTATGGTGCCGATACCTACGACTACAACAGTGGTGGCGATACTTCTTACGACACCTACGACTACGGTGCCGATACCTACGACTACAACAGTGGTGGCGATACTTCTTATGACACCTATGACTACGGTGCCGATACCTATGATTATGGCGGTGACAGTTCCTCAAACACCGACGACTACTACGGTGGTGATGACTCCTACTACTACGAAGGCGGTGATAGTTCTGCGGGAGGTGATGACTCTTACTACGGTGGAGATGACTCTTACTACGGTGGAGATGACTCTTACTACGGTGGAGACGACTCTTACTACGGTGGAGACGAATCCTTCTCTGGCGACTACTACTATGAGGGAGACAGCGCTTATGGCGGTGACTCCTACGAGGCCTCCTACGAGGCCTCCTACGAGAGCAGTGGTGACAGTGGTTATGGAGGTGATACCTACTATTATGAGGGTGATGCCAGCTATGGTGGTGACTCCTCAAGTGGTGATGAATACTACTACGAGGCACGGTACTACAGCGATGAGGGAGATGCCACTGAGGTAACTTTCTATCCGTACTTCGTTCAAACCTAATCAAAATACAAGTTTCTATCGTAGTTTATGTTTCCTCTAAATCACTCCCATTTCTACAGGAGGGTGATGCCATTGCCGAAGGAGCCGTTGTTGCATCTATTGAGGATGTGATCGTTGAGAAGGTCGCTGAGCCTGATGCTTACGCCGAGGTAGATGCTCAGATGGGAGAGGCCAGGCGAGGAAGAAGGAGGATGAGGGGAATGAAGACCAAGAGGGATGCTGGTAAGTTAATACAAGTAACTGATCTGTTGTTATCATGTGTGTTCATCATGCCAGCCACGTTTTATTCTGAACTTAACTAACACCTCTTTTCCTTTTTAGAAGCCGCTGACCAATGTAAGTACTAAGAATTCGTGTCGATTAATTCCGTGGTGTTGTCAATATATCCATTTTCATGTTTCATTTTGTGTCGTCTGAAGCATCGGGAACTGGCCCCTCCTTTTGAATAGTTGTATCTAAAATCTAGAGCAGTAGATCATGTTTGTAATGCACGGATCAAAAGCCTCATTTTAACACCTTTCCAATTTTTCAGAAAAGGAGGGGTCAGCCCAACACAGCCAAGATATAATAGAGCATTCGACACCTCCTTTTTACCACGTCGAACCACCCATTGAGAAAAGCTGTGTCGCCATTTCAAAATGACTCTTTTTCTATGTTTTCCCGAGTTCCGATTTTATGTAAAAATGTAAATAAATCCCTCTTTATATCCTTGTTTTAACAGCAAAACGTGAGAATTGTTTTTATTATGATTTCTTTGTGTTTGAAATTTAACAACAATAACTTGAATTACCACTGTATTTTTCGCAGTGAGGCCAAAATCTCGAGCGAAAAGGGATGCCCGTGCTGTTTCGAGACAACGAGACATTAAAAATCGGCCTGTATCAATTGTCGACAGAAATAGTAAGGATTCAATACGGAATTAATAGTAGAGTCAAACCTCGATTTACTAGACGGATACATATGTTTATATTATCTCTGCCTGTGTGCACTTCGATTAACTGTAAAACCCTTCCCCGAAGAGAAGATAAATCGAGATTCGACTATATATGATTCACCCCGATATACCGAGCACCACTAATTATCAGGCAAAATCATTTTCCCCTGGTAAATCTTGGTTTGACTGTATACAACCTTCTATTATATCTAGATCTTGAAAAAGATAATTTGTCGTAAAATTTCAGGGGAATTCAAAACACTTCGCATTGGGGTGCGAAACGAGGAAAGACTAAAAGCAGGTAAGCTTCCCTCCTATGAAATGCGTATTGTCGTCCGACGTCTACCATGAAACTTTAAAGGCCGCCATTTGTAAAATTTTTGACAATACTGACTATATATATATTGTTCAGTGAGTGAAGGGCTGTGTATGGACAGAGTAAGGCCAGATCTATGCCGTGTCTACCAAAAACGAATTTGGTGCAGCACCGAACCACGTTACATGCAATTCTATTGCGCTGAGACGTGTGGTATGTGCCGCAAACTCGGTCTAGGTAAGTAACACGTGACAGGTTTTATAACGCAATTAGCCCCTGATTTGAACAGAATTCTATTCCCCGTGGTACAGTGACCTATGCGAGACTGCAAGAGAGAAAGCGGGTGGAGGCGGAGAGAAAAAGGGTGGAGGAAGAGAGAATGAGGGTAGACAGGGAGAGGGGTAGAGGTGGTAGTCAGAGAGCAGAGGCAGAAAGGCGGCGACAAGAAGCACAGAGAAGAGAAATGGAGGCGAGAAGAAGGAAGCAAGAAGAAGAAGAAAGGAAGGCTGAATTAGAGAAGGAGAAACAGAGAAAAGAAGAGGAAGACGCATTGAGGGAGATGCTAGAAAGGGAGAAAGAGATGTTAAGCTGCTCTACTGAGATAGAGGAGGAGGACTGTGCTTCTGATATTGAGGTAAACCTACCTTGAGTCTCCACATGTATCAGTTTGAACAATTATAGTCAACACACTTGGTAATGGAGAGACACCACACCCTCTTGAATTACTATCCCATCCCAGGTAAAGGAAATAGTACAGACAGCTGCTGAGGCAGAGAGTGACTCGTTTGTTTATACAGGGGTGTTACCCGCTGAGATTCAAGAAATATGGGACACCTATAATCCTGATCTTGATGCGGAGTGCAGTGACCACCAATACCAACAGACATGTGACACTCACGTGGCTAACGGCCAATGTCAAAACAAGCCATTTTATATGCTGCAAAACTGCAGGAAAACTTGCGAAATGTGCTCTCCATTCAGTAAGTAACGTGAAAAATTAGTTCCATCATTGATCACATTCAAGCGAGAGGCTGAAAGATCAAGGTCTGTCATTGTCCAAGGTTTTCGTGTCCTTGTTGACTCGTTTGTACTTCATGTTTCATCCTTTTCTCTGTCCAGTGTGCCAGGTGCCGAGTGATATTGACAACGGGTACACAGATCCTGGGATGCCCGTTCCGCCCGGGTTTAAAATCTTCATCTCCTGCGAGGACGGGTACTATCTACTAGGCCGGGGAACTCTAACATGTCAGAAAGACGGGTATTACTCGCCTGGCGGGGAATGTGTCAAAATGACGGACAGCCTCTGTAAGTGAATTATCTACCTTTCGCAGCTTTTAAGATACACTGTGCACTTAGGCCTGACTAGTCCTGGCTTATTACATCACATCACCTTTATTTCAGTGTATCGCATGACGCAGTGTCAACGTGAGAAATACCGCAAGTCCCAGCCGATACACCTCCCCGAGGTTGGGTGGATAATTCCTGAGTATGAGCTGGTTCCGGAGTGTGACACTAGGGGAGAATACCTTCCAATGCAGTGCAATAGGTAAACTAGGGTTGTAACAAATAGTATTAATATGATTGGTTCCGGGCTCGTGTAACTATTTTGCAGTTCTGATAAAGATTGTAATTTCAGGTGTTGTTGTTTCTGTGTCAATCTAAATGGGAAAGAGATAGAGGGAACACGATTTACACATGCTTCTGGGGAGCGCCCTGATTGCTGTTAGTAACAACAAGCACGCTATATTGACATTCTACTTTTTCCACTTTAGCTTTAACCGTATTGGGACCGTAAAACATTTCAGCACCGTACGAGTATGAAAAACGGCCAGCAGACAAGTACTTCCCTGAGGAACGGAGCAAGGGTCGACTTTATGGGAGGTCTGATGGTGATGATGACATCTTTGATAACTACAGCCGAATTAAAGCCACCAAAAGGACAAAACGAGCAACAACAGACTTTGAACTTGGTAAGGTTGTCTTGGCAATTGGTGACGCAATCACCCCTACACTGTAGCTGCGCACACCAATCTTGGCAAGTATTTCACAAGTTTCGATACAAAACTTCCTGTTTATTGTATATTACCCCTTATATCCCCAGAATTTCCGAACATGGAGGAAAGCCTATTTGGACAACTTTTTGAAATGGACTTCTTTCGATGTACGGACACGAATGTGTTTTGCAGGGCATTTGCACGTCAGGGAAAATGCCTCAGTGAGGCTCCCTTTATGGCTGAATTTTGTCCTAAGTGAGTAAAAAACATGTACAATACTGTCCGCTCAAAACCTGTAGGCTGTATTGTGTCCGCTCAGAAGTATTTCTCTGTTTCCGTAACACTTTATCCTTGTAGGACATGTGGAACCTGTCCTCTCTTGTCTACCACATCTAACTGCACAGACCGAAGGGAGGGATGTAATAGGTACCTTGCCGCGGGGTACTGCTCCTTCTTCAAAAACTTCATGATCGACAACTGTGCAAAAACGTGCGGATATTGTGGTTCTGCAACTGGTAGGTGCAGACAGTTTACATCTATTTGTATACCGGGGGAAGGGGCCCAGGGCCGATATTTCGCAACATATCGGCCCTGGGGGGAGGGGTGGGTGGCATTTCAACATACAAGTTGGTGTAATTTGTAATCTCTATTCCATCAGGGTGTGAGCTGCCTGACATTGATAATGGTACATTCTACCCGGATGAGAAGACTGTGGTACCCGGTACCCTGCTGGAAGTATCATGTGATCCTGGGTTTGAGAGAAGTGGGGCTGGAGTAGTAAGATGCAGAAGGGATGGGACCCTCTCCCGATCACCAGCCCAGTGTGTCCAAGCACGTAATGGGACTGCTTGTGAAATTCTTAGGGATAGGGTATCTGATAGGGTGTTCAATACCCAATATGATGGTTTCACACTGGGATACGATGCGTGGATGCCACGGTGCAACGAGAAGGGACAGTTTCATGAGGTATGGCTCAATTACAACGAAATAATACAGCTGTATTTAGAACGCAACACACGTTTCATGGAATCCCTGACGGGAAACCAATCATCAGGGTCAATTACTGAATTACTGGAATTAGTGATTATGGCTCAATTAGTGATTATGACCCAAAGAACTAACAGATCTATCATGAGGGATGTATAACACCTGATCGAGTAAGGAGCCAACTCTAACACCCCCTCCATTTTAGATGCAATGCCATAACACGGTGTGCTGGTGTGTAGATATAGTGAGTGGGGAGGAGGTACCCAAGACCCGGGGCCATTACACAGCACCCCGTCCCTGTACCCTGACCCCTCAGGTTCACCACCGGCACAGAGTATCTAGGAGAGATGCAGGTATGCAGGATATATAGTAGTCTAGCTCTCATTATAAACCACTGATTTGATCAGAATCTCTCATGAACCCTGATTAACAATTATACCAAGTAAAATATCGCCTCAGTTAAGAATTGTGGGGACCAGGAGGGTTGCTACGAGGCTCTGAAAGAGGACCCTGAATTCTGTATCAAATATCCGGCAGATGCGATCTACAATTGTCCGGCATCCTGTGGGATCTGCAACTCTGTACAATGTACGTTTAACTTGTTGATATACTTTACATTATAATATGTTCTAACCCTCCCTTTACATTTGTGCACACGAAACAGGGTCTAGCTAGGCAACGTTTAACCTGACCTGTTCAGAAGGTTTAACAACATTGCACAATTGTTTCTTATCTGTTATTTACAGGGTGTCCGGTAGTGGTGACCCAGGGAGCAGTGTACACAGTACCATACCACGCAGTCCTACCGGGCAACACTGTATCTGTGTACTGTGGGGATGGAGCATTGAGACAGATACTCACTTGTACAGAACAGGGGGTATACGATGAACAACCAGTTATAAACTGCTAGAACAGTTAAACATATATTTAGATTTAGTAGGACAAGCACAGTGTGCCTTGTATGTTTAGTAATATTGTATTTATTTTTTGATTCGATGTTTGATTATCATAATTGCGAGAGATAGAATCTCATGTTTGTGAAAAGAGATAGAACGATATTAACTGATTATCTTGGTTGTTCACTTCTTTATTCTAACCATGAAACTTTGTAACTAGAAACTAAGCGATAGCCCCAAAATAAACCAAATCAGACCCTGCGGGCAGCCCTAACCCGTCTCGACAGCCAAAATCTTGGCCTACGCTGCAGTCCCCAATGGAATATAAAAAAAGAAGCCGTGGAAAACGCAGCGCATGCCAAAATTTTTTTCTACACAACCCACTAGGGACCTCAGGGGTGAAACGGTGCAGAGCAGCCACTAGACACGGTGAGGTGTGAATCAAGTCATCATATGGTCCCTGTGTGGGTTGTGCAGAAAAATAACTTAATCAAACGCCTACACACTAAAAAATTGATAATTAATATAAAAATAGTCTCTCATCACTAATGACATTTCAAAGGTTGAAGTCAAAATTGTCCAGTGTTGGTGTTCTTATGGGTACCCTACAACCTCTCAAGCTCCTCAAAGTTGACCTAAGGATGGAGAATCTCAACTTTTGCTTTATTGTAGCCATTAAAGTCGGATTTTTTGAAACTGTCACCCCCCTGGGTATTTTCAAATTTCGTAAATGACCATAAATCCGGTTCCTGACGAGATAGAGACTTGAAATTTGGAGGTTACGAAGATCTTGCTAAGTTCTTCCGAACCTCCAAATTTCAAGTCTCTATCTTATCAGGAACCGGAGATATGGCAAATTTTGTTATTTCAGGGGGGTGACAGTTTCAAAAAATCCGACTTTACCTCTGCATGCCAAAATCGATTTTTTTAAATCACCCAGATTTTAAAAAAAATTTGTGTTGTCGAATTAAATCGGATCACGCGTGCCATACTTTAAAAACGCGCGCACAATTTAAACACTGCGCGTGTTTTGATTTGCGCGGTGTATCGAGGCGCGCCGATTTGACACTCATTGTGTCAGAGCGCGTTACAGAATCGACAGGATCCGCCCAATCAGTTGTTCGATTCGATCACCACTACAACAACTGTCATATATATCACAGAGACGGATAGAGATAGAGAGATGGCTGAGAGAGGGATGAAGAGACACAGATGATGGTCTACCACAGCAATGGTGGGAGTGTGTAAGAAGAAAACGAAAGATCTGGATAGAGAGAAAACGAAAGATCGATAGAAATAAAATGGGACATAACCTGGTTATGTTCCATTATATTTCTATCGATTCGTTCGTTTTCTCTCTACCCAGATCTTTCGTTAACCAGAGATCAGAGATCTTATTTGATGAACCGATATTTTATGTAAATCTCAAACACGCTCTCTGATCTGCCGTTTTAATTAGTGATTTTAATTGTTCAAATCTCAAATACACCAATCGATTACACACATTTACACACAACTACTTCCCGGTCCAACAGGACGCTGCGTAATAGGTCAAAGTTTTCAGCCACAGGATATGCTAGAAAAGATAAGAGAAATACTCTGTTTTTATGCCAAGTTTTAGGATATCCGATATATCTAATTTCAGAGGTTTCAACGTGACAAAAACAGCAGGAAAACGGTTACAAAAGAAAGAGGCGATTTACCATTTTAGACAACACACACAGCGTACTCACAAATATAGGGCTCGTAAGAATAAGATATCTTACTATTGTTATCATTCTCACTATCTTTCAATCATTCCTGTATCATTTCCCTCTCGGAGCTGGTTCATCTTTCAGCTTTCAAACCTGCTCTCAGTTCTCAACTACAATCCAAAAATAATCTGTCCCCAGCAATAAAATATAACAAGAACAACACATTATATATTTAATACATATATATTTTACTTCCACAAGTTACTGGTGATAAACAAAAAATACACATGATACATTTGAAAATTAGTAGGCCGCGTGGTCCCTACTTTTTGGACTGCCCTCCCTCCATATCAACTGTCTTTTTCTGATCCCCAACATCCTCACCCTCTTCACCCCACAGCACAATTTGGTTGCTCTCCCTCAACTTCACGATAAAATACCTCAGGGTGCTGTACTGAAACGCCAGTATACTGATACCAAATATAATGAAGAGCAATTTAGTCCAAAAACTCCAATTTGTGTACACATTGTCCATGTTGATATTCGCCAGGAGATCGTTTATTGACCAAATCATAATGAATATAGCGACACCACACACCGCCATGAAACACGTGGCCCTTCTCTGCTCATTTGTAGATAGTTTGGGTAGACTCCACTCTCCGTAGGGTTTGGGTTTCAATTTAAACTCATACTGGCACAGCTCACAATGGTGCTTGTTGATGCAATCATACTCCTTCAACCACTTCAGGAGGCAACTCTGGTGGACATACTGGAGGCTCCCTGCACAGTAACAGGGCGATATGATCTTCTCTGATCCAGGCTCACTCCTGCAGATCCTGCACATCACATCTGGCATGGTAGAGGCAGTAGAATCTGTGTCCGATAGGAGGGTGAGATAATCAGGGAGGGTTGGCGGTGTGATTGTTATGGGTGATTGCAGTGTGATCTCGGTGGTGTGAGAGGGCCGCGGTGGGAGGTCCACTGGTAGCTCCACATAGGTTGCCATGGTTACCAACTCTCTCTCTCTCTCTCTCGTTACCCTGGCTTCATGCTATACAAAAGAGGTGGTTAGCTGAGTGAATGGGAGAGGGTAGTTAGGAAAGGGAGAGAGTTATTTAGAAAGGAGTGTGCGTGGGGGATAAATGGAGGGGGGGGGGTCTTACAGGGGAATATAAAATGGTTGAATTTAATCAGACCAGTTCCAGGAGAAACAAAACGGAAGAGAGGGAGAGAGATAAAAAAAAGCCGCCGGTATTTATATTAGTAAATTTTACTTAGTAGATGGCCGATGGGAGACTTGATGCAATGAACGAATATGAGAAGGAGACAAGGTCAT